>CM077193.1:1047002-1212002 GCA_039654625.1 Rhinogobio ventralis | reverse complement strand
TCTGGGCCGACACTATGTGAAGTTGAACTAATCGGTAAAAGTATTGATTGTAACTTTATATTTAAATCTGCTCCCATTGCATTGATCACAGTCCTGTTTTAAACACACAAATACAATTGCATCACGATTTCTTTCCCGAATGCTTTCATCATAACACAATGCAAATAGTAAACAGCTTCAGTGATTATAACAGGAGTTTCGGCGCAGTGAGAAACCAGCGCAGTGTGATTGATCGACAGCTCCAGCGATTATAAAGGGAACGTTTGATCGCTTTCTGAATACTGTTCAATTACAATTTAAATAACAGATGATTTCATGCGGTGTGACATTTACTGTTTAGTCACTGGCTTGATTTACTGATGCATAAACAGCAATAAACCATTTTGCAGCAAAGAACGCTTGCATATCAAAGAGCACTGATCACAGATTAAGAGCCCTATTTTATAATAAGTAAAAATAAATGCTACAAATAAGAATACATCATCACGCTGTCGGGACGAAACCTTGTATCTCTATATTTTGTCATTTGTGTTTCATAAAATGAATGCTATTGATTATCCTTTACGTCTGTATGTGGGTTTTACAAATATTTAACCAATAAAAAGCATTTAAAAGAGCTTGTGACTAAACCTCGTAACGCCATTGGCTCCTCAAACTGTCAGTCAAACCTCATAACTCCACCCACAGTTTGGACGTCTCTGCTTGTTTGCAGTGCAATGGTAAATATAAAGAACTGATGTTCGATTAACTATAGCGTTTACTCAAGAAACACATTGGGCCCTATAATGATCTGAGCTCATGGTCTGAAGCTCACGGCACAGGAGCTCTTAGTGCGTCTGAATCCACTTTTGCTAGTTTAACGACGGGAAAAACGATACTGGCTCTACCCAGATATAACCCAATAGGATTTTTTCTATTGGCTTTTGGATTATTGCATAAAATAAGCTCTGTGACCAAGAAATGTTTATGATTCCTACGCCTTTCTTCGTCATGATAACCAGAAATGAACACAGCTCAATACAATGGCCAGAGGTAAGAAGCTAAACGTAGGCTATAAACGGACTACACCCCGGTCACATGACTTCAACGTCACCATCAATCAGCTTCAGACAACTCTTTCAGTCTTTGTTTAACTCTTTCTCCGCCCGAAAGTAACACATCCTTCCCTCACGGATGCACTTTTATGATGATAGATGCACTTTTATAATGGATGGATGCACTTTTATGGTGGATGGATGCACTTTTATGATGGATGGATGCACTTTTATGATGATAGATGCACTTTTATGATGATAGATGCACTTTTATAATGGATGGATGCACTTTTATAATGGATGGATGCACTTTTATGATGTATAGATGCACTTTTATGATGGATGGATGCACTTTTATGATGATAGATGCACTTTTATGATGATAGATGCACTTTTATAATGGATGGATGCACTTTTATGATGGATGGATGCACTTTTATGATGGATGGATGCACTTTTATGATGATCGATGCACTTTTATGATGATAGATGCACTTTTATAATGGATGGATGCACTTTTATAATGGATGGATGCACTTTTATGATGTATAGATGCACTTTTATGATTATAGATGCACTTTTATGATGGATGGATGCACTTTTATGATGGATGGATGCACTTTTATGATGGATGGATGCACTTTTATGATGATAGATGCACTTTTATGATGATAGATGCACTTTTATGATGGATGGATGCACTTTTATGATGATAGATGCACTTTTATAATGGATGGATGCACTTTTATGATGGATGGATGCACTTTTATGATGATATATGCACTTTTATGATAATAGATGCACTCTTATGATGATAGATGCACTTTTATGATGGATAGATGCACTTTTATAATGGATGGATGCACTTTTATAATGGATGGATGCACTTTTATGATGGATAGATGCACTTATATGATGGATAGATGCACTTTTATGATGGATGGATGCACTTTTATGATGGATAGATGCACTTTTATGATGATAGATGCTCTTTTATGATGATAGATGCACTTTTATGATGGATGGATGCACTTTTATGATGGACGGATGCACTTTTATGATGATAGATGCACTTTTATAATGGATGGATGCACTTTTATGATGGATGGATGCACTTTTATGATGATATATGCACTTTTATGATAATAGATGCACTCTTATGATGATAGATGCACTTTTATGATGGATAGATGCACTTTTATAATGGATGGATGCACTTTTATGATGGATAGATGCACTTATATGATGGATAGATGCACTTTTATGATGGATGGATGCACTTTTATGATGGATAGATGCACTTTTATGATGATAGATGCTCTTTTATGATGATAGATGCACTTTTATGATGGATAGATGCACTTTTATAATGGATGGATGCACTTTTATGATGGATAGATGCACTTTTATGATGATAGATGCACTTTTATGATGGATAGATGCACTTTTATGATGATAGATGCACTTTTATGATGGATAGATGCACTTTTATGATAATAGATGCACTCTTATGATGATAGATGCACTTTTATGATGGATAGATGCACTTTTATAATGGATGGATGCACTTTTATGATGGATAGATGCACTTTTATGATGATAGATGCACTTTTATGATGTTGGATGCACTTTTATGATGGATGGATGCACTTTTATGATGGATGGATGCACTTTTATGATGATAGATGGATGCACTTGTATGATGATAGATGGATGCACTTGTATGATGATAGATGGATGCACTTTTATGATGGATAGATGCACTTTTATAATGGATGGATGCACTTTTATGATGGATAGATGCACTTTTATGATGGATGGATGCACTTTTATGATGATAGATGCACTTTTATAATGGATGGATGCACTTTTATGATGATAGATGCACTTTTATGATGATAGATGCACTTTTATGATGGATGGATGCACTTTTATGATGATAGATGCACTTTTATGATGATAGATGCACTTTTATAATGGATGGATGCACTTTTATGATGGATGGATGCACTTTTATGATGATAGATGCACTTTTATAATGGATGGATGGATGCACTTTTATGATGGATGGATGCACTTTTATGATGGATAGATGCACTTTTATGATGGATGGATGCACTTTTATGATGGATAGATGCACTTTTATGATGGATGGATGCACTTTTATGATGATAGATGCACTTTTATAATGGATGGATGCACTTTTATGATGGATAGATGCACTTTTATGATGGACAGATGCACTTTTATGATGGATAGATGCACTTTTATGATGGATAGATGCACTTTTATGATGGACAGATGCACTTTTATGATGGATAGATGCACTTTTATGATGGATAGATGCACTTTTATGATGGATAGATGCACTTTTATGATGGATGGATGCACTTTTATGATGATAGATGCACTTTTATGATGATAGATGCACTTTTATGATGGATGGATGCACTTTTATGATGATAGATGCACTTTTATGATGGATGGATGCACTTTTATAATGGATGGATGCACTTTTATGATGTATAGATGCACTTTTATGATGGATGGATGCACTTTTATGATGATAGATGCACTTTTATGATGATAGATGCACTTTTATGATGGATGGATGCACTTTTATGATGGATGGATGCACTTTTATGATGATAGATGCACTTTTATGATGGATGGATGCACTTTTATGATGGATGGATGCACTTTTATAATGGATGGATGCACTTTTATGATGATAGATGCACTTTTATAATGGATGGATACACTTTTATGATGGATGGATGCACTTTTATGATGGATGGATGCACTTTTATAATGGATGGATGCACTTTTATGATGATAGATGCACTTTTATAATGGATGGATGGATGCACTTTTATGATGGATGGATGCACTTTTATGATGATAGATGCACTTTTATGATGGATGGATGCACTTTTATGATGATAGATGCACTTTTATGATGGATGGATGCACTTTTATGATGATAGATGCACTTTTATGATGATAGATGCACTTTTATAATGGATGGATGGATGCACTTTTATGATGGATAGATGCACTTATATGATGGATAGATGCACTTTTATGATGGATGGATGCACTTTTATGATGGATAGATGCTCTTTTATGATGGATAGATGATCTTTTATGATGGATAGATGCTCTTTTATGATGATATATACTCTTTTATGATGGATAGATGCACTTTTATGATGGATAGATGCACTTTTATGATGATAGATGCACTTTTATGATGGATAGATGCACTTTTATGATGATAGATGCACTTTTATGATGGATGGATGCACTTTTATGATGATATATGCACTTTTATGATAATAGATGCACTCTTATGATGATAGATGCACTTTTATGATGGATGGATGCACTTTTATAATGGATGGATGCACTTTTATAATGGATGGATGCACTTTTATGATGGATAGATGCACTTTTATGATGGATGGATGCACTTTTATGATGATAGATGCACTTTTATGATGGATGGATGCACTTTTATGATGATAGATGCACTTTTATAATGGATAGATGCACTTTTATGATGGATAGATGCTCTTTTATGATGGATAGATGCTCTTTTATGATGGATAGATGCTCTTTTATGATGGATAGATGCACTTTTATGATGGATGGATGCACTTTTATGATGGATAGATGCACTTTTATGATGGATAGATGCACTTTTATGATGGATAGATGCACTTTTATGATGATGGATGCACTTTTATGATGGATGGATGAACTTTTATGATGATAGATGCACTTTTATGATGATAGATGCACTTTTATAATGGATGGATGGATGCACTTTTATGATGGATGGATGCACTTTTATGATGATAGATGCACTTTTATGATGGATGGATGCTCTTTTATGATGGATGGATGCACTTTTATAATGGATGGATGCACTTTTATAATGGATAGATGCTCTTTTATGATGGATAGATGCTCTTTTATGATGGATAGATGCACTTTTATGATGGATAGATGCACTTTTATGATGGATAGATGCTCTTTTATGATGGATAGATGCACTTTTATGATGGATAGATGCACTTTTATGATGATAGATGCACTTTTATGATGGACAGATGCACTTTTATAATGGATGGATGCACTTTTATGATGGATAGATGCTCTTTTATGATGGATAGATGCACTTTTATGATGGATGGATGCACTTTTATGATGGATAGATGCTCTTTTATGATGGATAGATGCTCTTTTATGATGGATAGATGCACTTTTATGATGATATATACACTTTTATGATGATATATACTCTTTTATGATGGATAGATGCACTTTTATGATGGATAGATGCACTTTTATGATGGATGGATGCACTTTTATGATGGATAGATGCACTTTTATGATGGATGGATGCACTTTTATGATGATATATGCTCTTTTATGATGGATGGATGCACTTTTATGATGATATATACTCTTTTATGATGGATAGATGCACTTTTATGATGGATAGATGCACTTTTATGATGGATGGATGCACTTTTATGATGGATAGATGCACTTTTATGATGGATGGATGCACTTTTATGATGATATATGCTCTTTTATGATGGATGGATGCACTTTTATGATGGATGGATGCTCTTTTATGATGGATTGATGCTCTTTTATGATGGATAGATGCACTTTTATGATGATAGATGCACTTTTATGATGGACAGATGCACTTTTATAATGGATGGATGCACTTTTATGATGGATAGATGCTCTTTTATGATGGATAGATGATCTTTTATGATGGATAGATGCTCTTTTATGATGGATAGATGCACTTTTATGATGGATAGATGCACTTTTATGATGATAGATGCACTTTTATGATGATAGATGCACTTTTATGATGGATAGATGATCTTTTATGATGATAGATGCACTTTTATGATGGACAGATGCACTTTTATAATGGATGGATGCACTTTTATGATGATAGATGCTCTTTTATGATGGATAGATGATCTTTTATGATGATAGATGCACTTTTATGATGGATGGATGCACTTTTATGATGGATGGATGCACTTTTATGATGATAGATGCACTTTTATAATGGATGGATGCACTTTTATGATGATAGATGCACTTTTATGATGATAGATGCACTTTTATGATGGATGGATGCACTTTTATGATGATAGATGCACTTTTATGATGATAGATGCACTTTTATAATGGATGGATGCACTTTTATGATGGATGGATGCACTTTTATGATGATAGATGCACTTTTATAATGGATGGATGGATGCACTTTTATGATGGATGGATGCACTTTTATGATGGATAGATGCACTTTTATGATGGATGGATGCACTTTTATGATGGATAGATGCACTTTTATGATGGATGGATGCACTTTTATGATGATAGATGCACTTTTATAATGGATGGATGCACTTTTATGATGGATAGATGCACTTTTATGATGGACAGATGCACTTTTATGATGGATAGATGCACTTTTATGATGGATAGATGCACTTTTATGATGGACAGATGCACTTTTATGATGGATAGATGCACTTTTATGATGGATAGATGCACTTTTATGATGGATGGATGCACTTTTATGATGATAGATGCACTTTTATGATGATAGATGCACTTTTATGATGGATGGATGCACTTTTATGATGATAGATGCACTTTTATGATGGATGGATGCACTTTTATAATGGATGGATGCACTTTTATGATGTATAGATGCACTTTTATGATGGATGGATGCACTTTTATGATGATAGATGCACTTTTATGATGATAGATGCACTTTTATGATGGATGGATGCACTTTTATGATGGATGGATGCACTTTTATGATGATAGATGCACTTTTATGATGGATGGATGCACTTTTATGATGGATGGATGCACTTTTATAATGGATGGATGCACTTTTATGATGATAGATGCACTTTTATAATGGATGGATACACTTTTATGATGGATGGATGCACTTTTATGATGGATGGATGCACTTTTATAATGGATGGATGCACTTTTATGATGATAGATGCACTTTTATAATGGATGGATGGATGCACTTTTATGATGGATGGATGCACTTTTATGATGATAGATGCACTTTTATGATGGATGGATGCACTTTTATGATGATAGATGCACTTTTATGATGGATGGATGCACTTTTATGATGATAGATGCACTTTTATGATGATAGATGCACTTTTATAATGGATGGATGGATGCACTTTTATGATGGATAGATGCACTTATATGATGGATAGATGCACTTTTATGATGGATGGATGCACTTTTATGATGGATAGATGCTCTTTTATGATGGATAGATGATCTTTTATGATGGATAGATGCTCTTTTATGATGATATATACTCTTTTATGATGGATAGATGCACTTTTATGATGGATAGATGCACTTTTATGATGATAGATGCACTTTTATGATGGATAGATGCACTTTTATGATGATAGATGCACTTTTATGATGGATGGATGCACTTTTATGATGATATATGCACTTTTATGATAATAGATGCACTCTTATGATGATAGATGCACTTTTATGATGGATGGATGCACTTTTATAATGGATGGATGCACTTTTATAATGGATGGATGCACTTTTATGATGGATAGATGCACTTTTATGATGGATGGATGCACTTTTATGATGATAGATGCACTTTTATGATGGATGGATGCACTTTTATGATGATAGATGCACTTTTATAATGGATAGATGCACTTTTATGATGGATAGATGCTCTTTTATGATGGATAGATGCTCTTTTATGATGGATAGATGCTCTTTTATGATGGATAGATGCACTTTTATGATGGATGGATGCACTTTTATGATGGATAGATGCACTTTTATGATGGATAGATGCACTTTTATGATGGATAGATGCACTTTTATGATGATGGATGCACTTTTATGATGGATGGATGAACTTTTATGATGATAGATGCACTTTTATGATGATAGATGCACTTTTATAATGGATGGATGGATGCACTTTTATGATGGATGGATGCACTTTTATGATGATAGATGCACTTTTATGATGGATGGATGCTCTTTTATGATGGATGGATGCACTTTTATAATGGATGGATGCACTTTTATAATGGATAGATGCTCTTTTATGATGGATAGATGCTCTTTTATGATGGATAGATGCACTTTTATGATGGATAGATGCACTTTTATGATGGATAGATGCTCTTTTATGATGGATAGATGCACTTTTATGATGGATAGATGCACTTTTATGATGATAGATGCACTTTTATGATGGACAGATGCACTTTTATAATGGATGGATGCACTTTTATGATGGATAGATGCTCTTTTATGATGGATAGATGCACTTTTATGATGGATGGATGCACTTTTATGATGGATAGATGCTCTTTTATGATGGATAGATGCTCTTTTATGATGGATAGATGCACTTTTATGATGATATATACTCTTTTATGATGGATAGATGCACTTTTATGATGGATAGATGCACTTTTATGATGGATGGATGCACTTTTATGATGGATAGATGCACTTTTATGATGGATGGATGCACTTTTATGATGATATATGCTCTTTTATGATGGATGGATGCACTTTTATGATGATATATACTCTTTTATGATGGATAGATGCACTTTTATGATGGATAGATGCACTTTTATGATGGATGGATGCACTTTTATGATGGATAGATGCACTTTTATGATGGATGGATGCACTTTTATGATGATATATGCTCTTTTATGATGGATGGATGCACTTTTATGATGGATGGATGCTCTTTTATGATGGATTGATGCTCTTTTATGATGGATAGATGCACTTTTATGATGATAGATGCACTTTTATGATGGACAGATGCACTTTTATAATGGATGGATGCACTTTTATGATGGATAGATGCTCTTTTATGATGGATAGATGATCTTTTATGATGGATAGATGCTCTTTTATGATGGATAGATGCACTTTTATGATGGATAGATGCACTTTTATGATGATAGATGCACTTTTATGATGATAGATGCACTTTTATGATGGATAGATGATCTTTTATGATGATAGATGCACTTTTATGATGGACAGATGCACTTTTATAATGGATGGATGCACTTTTATGATGATAGATGCTCTTTTATGATGGATAGATGATCTTTTATGATGATAGATGCACTTTTATGATGGATGGATGCACTTTTATGATGGATAGATGCACTTTTATGATGGATGGACGCACTTTTATGATGATATATGCTCTTTTATGATGGATGGATGCACTTTTATGATGGATGGATGCTCTTTTATGATGGATTGATGCTCTTTTATGATGGATAGATGCACTTTTATGATGATAGATGCACTTTTATGATGGATGGATGCACTTTTATGATGGATAGATGCTCTTTTATGATGGATAGATGATCTTTTATGATGGATAGATGCTCTTTTATGATGGATAGATGCACTTTTATGATGGATAGATGCACTTTTATGATGGATAGATGATCTTTTATGATGATAGATGCACTTTTATGATGGACAGATGCACTTTTATAATGGATGGATGCACTTTTATGATGATAGATGCTCTTTTATGATGGATGGATGCTCTTTTATGATGGATGGATGCACTTTTATAATGGATAGATGCACTTTTATGATGGATGGATGCACTTTTATGATGGATAGATGCTCTTTTATGATGGATAGATGATCTTTTATGATGGATAGATGCTCTTTTATGATGGATAGATGCACTTTTATGATGGATAGATGCACTTTTATGATGATAGATGCACTTTTATGATGGATAGATGCACTTTTATGATGATAGATGCACTTTTATGATGGATAGATGCACTTTTATGATGATAGATGCACTTTTATGATGGATAGATGATCTTTTATGATGATAGATGCACTTTTATGATGGATAGATGCACTTTTATGATGATAGATGCACTTTTATGATGGATAGATGATCTTTTATGATGGATAGATGCACTTTTATGATGGATAACTGGTTTTATTGGTTTATTTAAAGGAATGAAAAAGAGATTAAAAGAGATTTAAGGAAATAAAGAAAAAGACATAAGAACAGTAAAAGTTCCAGTTCTATTTTAGTTATGAAGTATGCTGCAAATAATATCTGTTATATATATATATATGCACACATTCACTTATTTTCATCTGCCTAATATGTAAAAATGCATAACTTTTCTTGTCACGTCAAATTCAGTTATGATTTACATAAATAATGTCATATTTTCAATTCAGAATGGTAAATTTCATAAAAAATGTCAAGTAGTTTGCATCACTTGATATTACTGCTGGTCGCTGAATGTTTTTATCGTGAAACAGCTGCCAAATATTAAATGTGTAGCTACTTAAATCTTACAACGCACTCTTTCACTGCTGTAACTAAAGTGTCGGTAAGCCCCGCCTTCATTCTGACAGTGACGAGCGCTGAGGCAGATCAACCTAAAAATGTGACTTTTGACTTTTGTCATCCTAGCAGCAATCAGAGCGGTGTGTGTGATGGAGAGCAGCATCTGCAATATCAATTATTGGGGCGACAATTTGGCCATTTCTAATTATTCGGGGGGACTCGCCCCCCTCAGTGTCTATGGTGGATACGGCCCTGCTTGTACATACTCTCGTGGCTTGTAAAATAGTTTTTTATTTTGTTCTGTTTAGGGTAGTTGGCCTAATGCTTAAAAAAAACACTTGTAGTGGAATTGAAAGCAATCTTTAGAAGCGTGTGCCCATCGTGTACCTCTCTGGTCCTTCATGGGTCAATCTGTCAGTAGCAGAATAGGCCAGGGGTGTTGTGGAAGCCTTGTGTCTCACGTCTGACAGAGCCTTCACTGGCAGCTGTTTGCTGAGTGCGAGCGTGGGATGGCTCTGGTCTCCCTGTATTGACTCTGAGTCTTAATAGAGCGTCCAGCCAATGGAAGAAACCAGTCCTTTGTGTAAAGGAGAGACCCCTGAGGAATCTAAAGAGAATCTGACAGTTAAAGCTGAAGGTTGACCTGTAGAGGAAAGTGTTGGGCTGGGGTAGTTGGGCATGTCAAATCTGACACTATTTTTAAAACAAAAAAGTGAACTGAAACTTCGACCTGAGAGTTATGACTCTGCTTTCAAGTATGTGCAATGTGCCGTGAACCAAAGATGACTGGATGACTCAAGCGTGACTTTTAATGCGTGATTCTTTCTATCAGCAGCCTAAACTTGACACAAAGGACATCACTTGCTAATTTGTATTTTTGTACTTTTGTTGTAGAGGTGGACGATATGACCAAAATCTTACATAACGATATGAGAAATGTTATTTCATGATAACAATATATAATAATTTGTCACAAAACCAGTCTTAAGAGTCATTTTTTTGCAATTGAGATTTATACATCATCTAATAAATAAGAATCATTGATGTGTGGTTTGTTAAGGACAATATTTGGCCGAACTATTTGAAAATCTGGAATCTGAGGGTGCAAAAAAATCTAAATATTGAGAAAATCTCCTTTAAAGTTGTCCAAATGAAGTCCTTAGCAATGCATATTACTACTAATAATACATTTATGATATATTTACAGTAGGACATTTACAAAATATCTTCATGGAACATGATCTTAATATCCTCATGATTTTTGGCATAAAAGAAAAATTGATAATTTTGACCTATACGATGTATTGTTGGCTATCGCCACAGATACACCCGTGAGACACAGTACTGGTGTTGAGCTCCAGGGTCACAGATACACCCGTGAGACGCAGGACTGGTGTTGAGCTCCAGGGTCACAGATACACCCGTGAGACACAGGACTGGTGTTGAGCTCCAGGGTCACAGATACACCCGTGAGACGCAGGACTGGTGTTGAGCTCCGGGGTCACAGATACACCCGTGAGACGCAGGACTGGTGTTGAGCTCCAGGGTCACAGATACACCCGTGAGACGCAGGGCTGGTGTTAAGCTCCAGGGTCACAGATACACCCGTGAGACGCAGGACTGGTGTTGAGCTCCGGGGTCACAGATACACCCGTGAGATGCAGGACTGGTGTTGAGCTCCAGGGTCACAGATACACCCGTGAGACGCAGGACTGGTGTTGAGCTCCAGGGTCACAGATACACCCGTGAGACGCAGGACTGGTGTTGAGCTCCGGGGTCACAGATACACCCGTGAGATGCAGGACTGGTGTTGAGCTCCAGGGTCACAGATACACCCGTGAGACGCAGGACTGGTGTTGAGCTCCAGGGTCACAGACACACCCGTGAGACGCAGGACTGGTGTTGAGCTCCAGGGTCACAGATACACCTGTGAGACGCAGGACTGGTGTTGAGCTCCAGGGTCACAGATACACACGTGAGACGCAGGACTGGTGTTGAGCTCCAGGGTCACAGACACACCCGTGAGACGCAGGACTGGTGTTGAGCTCCAGGGTCACAGATACACCCGTGAGACGCAGGACTGGTGTTGAGCTCCAGGGTCACAGATACACCCGTGAGACGCAGGACTGGTGTTAAGCTCCAGGGTCACAGATACACCCGTGAGACGCAGGACTGGTGTTGAGCTCCAGGGTCACAGATACACCCGTGAGACGCAGGGCTGGTGTTAAGCTCCAGGGTCACAGATACACCCGTGAGACGCAGGACTGGTGTTGAGCTCCGGGGTCACAGATACACCCGTGAGACGCAGGACTGGTGTTGAGCTCCGGGGTCACAGACACACCCGTGAGACGCAGGACTGGTGTTGAGCTCCGGGGTCACAGATACACCCGTGAGACGCAGGACTGGTGTTGAACTCCGGGGTCACAGATACACCCGTGAGATGCAGGACTGGTGTTGAGCTCCAGGGTCACAGATACACCCGTGAGACGCAGGACTGGTGTTGAGCTCCAGGGTCACAGACACACCCGTGAGACGCAGGACTGGTGTTGAGCTCCAGGGTCACAGATACACCCGTGAGACGCAGGACTGGTGTTGAGCTCCAGGGTCACAGATACACACGTGAGACGCAGGACTGGTGTTGAGCTCCAGGGTCACAGACACACCCGTGAGACGCAGGACTGGTGTTGAGCTCCAGGGTCACAGATACACCTGTGAGACACAGGACTGGTGTTGAGCTCCAGGGTCACAGATACACCCGTGAGACGCAGAACTGGTGTTGAGCTCCAGGGTCACAGATACACCCGTGAGACGCAGGACTGGTGTTGAGCTCCAGGGTCACAGATACACCCGTGAGACGCAGGACTGGTGTTGAGCTCCAGGGTCACAGATACACCCGTGAGACGCAGGACTGGTGTTGAGCTCCGGGGTCACAGACACACCCGTGAGACGCAGGACTGGTGTTGAGCTCCGGGGTCACAGATACACCCGTGAGACGCAGGACTGGTGTTGAGCTCCGGGGTCACAGATACACCCGTGAGACGCAGGACTGGTGTTGAGCTCCAGGGTCACAGACACACCCGTGAGACGCAGGACTGGTGTTGAGCTCCAGGGTCACAGACACACCCGTGAGACGCATGACTGGTGTTGAGCTCCAGGGTCACAGATACACCCGTGAGACGCAGGACTGGTGTTGAGCTCCGGGGTCACAGATACACCCGTGAGACGCAGGACTGGTGTTGAGCTCCGGGGTCACAGATACACCCGTGAGACGCAGGACTGGTGTTGAGCTCCAGGGTCACAGACACACCCGTGAGACGCAGGACTGGTGTTGAGCTCCAGGGTCACAGATACACCCGTGAGACGCAGGACTGGTGTTGAGCTCCAGGGTCACATTTTATTCTAGTTATAAAAAAGAAGCAAACAATAGATTTTCATATTTGAAAAAACTTTCCGAAACTTGTTTGAATCCTGAAGGAGTGGCACAGAAATACTCCGTCACACGTCCAACTCGTTTTTTAAAATGTTGTCGATGTTTATCATGAGAATCAACTCTTTAACAGTGTGAATGAGGCAGAATGCAGGAAATAGCATTAGACCCCCCCCCCCCCTCCTTTAAACGAACAATGTGCATTTTTGACATAATTGTGTGTATATTCGACCATTCAAGCGCAATAAGAAAACTGAATTTGGGATCACGTGTTGTCTGAGAGAGACGTCTTTCTGTTTCTTTTGGGTGTGTGTCAGTCAGCGCGAACACCACATTGAGATTGCGCTTATTGCGCTTAATTCTTTTTAAACATCATGCAAGTCCTGCTTTTTATCTGCAATGTGGATATATTAACATATCGCAATATAAACGATATAGCAAATTCTTTAATGATAGACACATGATATCGCCGGCACGATATATTTTGTCATACCAGCTTTTCTGTGCATTTGTATGCTTTTCTGGGATAGAAGACACTAGGGGCTTTCACACCGGGGGTTATAAGGAAATCAGTTATAGGAACCAGGATGTTCCCCCGAGAAATAAACACTGCGTAGCGTCAGTTCTGGCAGGTCAAGCTCATCTACCTATAGGAACACGACGTCTATCACAGCACACATATATAAGCTCCTTCAGGACTATCAGCGGCTATCGTGTTCTCCAGAGCTCATTTACCCTCCTCCATCCCCAGCTCCTCCTCTTGTCCAGTCAGGATCTGGTATTCTGACTCCCCTTGAATCAGACTAAATTTCAGAATTATTTTGTACATTTAATATCGACATTAATGATATCTGCAATACATTATGTTGGTTCTGTTCTGTTTACCCGTAGGGGGTTATTGCTGCTGTCCCTGCTCTTATCAATGCTAGAGAACAGAACCATACCGCCAACCCAAACTGTATGCTAATAGCCAATCAATCGTCTTTGACTATAGTGGTCCTGACAGAACTACATTTTCCTGGTTGCATTCGCACTGCCAGTAGAAACCTTCACTTACGTCCTGCCGCTCTGATTGTTGTGCGGGTTTGTTTACACATTATTTAATATTAGATAAAAGAAAGTTAAAGAAAGTAAACAGTATATGAAAAGTTTGTCATGTGGTTGATGCCCAATGTCACTAGCTGAGCAGAAATACATAATCATGTTTCGCTTGGTCCCTTCAACTCCACATTGGATTTCCTCCTTGGCGTAAAGGTTGAGATGTGCTTGGACTCTATTGCTTCTAATGTTTGTGGAGTAAATATATAGGCTATAAACGGTGTTTACATGGGTTTTTATGGCGGGTGCCGGTGTTTTGCATGCGTTCGGCCAATCGACGTACACTTGTTGTGCTGGGTTAGACTCTACTCTGAAGTAGGAGCTAATTTAGGCGTTGCTAGAACTAAAATCATTCACACATTGCGGTGCGAACACGCCAAAAAGCCCCTATTACATCATAGTGACCCCAGGGAGAACTCTTTTCATATTTTACAAAACACACACAGTATGTGTGTCTATGCACTGTTTGAATATGTGTCAGAGAGAGAGAGCGAGGGAGACGGAGATCAAGAGAAGTCCGTCTGATTTTCACTGAAGGTGACCTCCGAATAGGGATTCCCTCGTCTTCTGCGTTTGTGCTCTGAATATTAAAGGCTCTCTCTTGGAAACCTCTCACCACAGGGATTTATTGGCATGTTGATTCCGAATCAATTTGTCCTCCTTTCTTTTTTTGTCACTGCACGGGTAGAAGCCCATAAAGACTGATGCAGTGTTTAGTGTTAAAAGAAATGGCAGTGAGCTGCTTTTATTTCTTTAATCCTGCTTAGGCTTTGACAGGCTAAATGCATGTGTGTGTAGCTGAGGTGGAGAAACGATGGAGACGGAGTTTGAAAGGTGCAGGATCATGTGTATCAAGAAAATTCAATTTGGTTCTGTTTCAGCAAATGAAAACCATCGGTCTGTAATGAGCGGAGATGAAATATCTGCTGAAGACATTCCAGATTTATAATTCAGGTATTTTAGTTGTTGGATCCATTATTTATGCTGTACAGGAAAATGGTAATTCCTAACCATGTTTCTGTCATGAACGTTTGTGTGTGTGAAAGGTTCTCTCGGGTCGTTGACCTGATTCATGGCACAGTGCAGAGTACACTGACAAGGGTGTAGTTTCGTTTCATGGGATCTTTAACAGTTCATGTTGCGAAAGCAGTGGAGACGAGAGAGAGAAGCATGTTATAGAAACAACCAAGACAGCAAGGCTCAAAATCAGAAGGATTTCAGGAGATTCCGAAGCTTTGTAAAGCGTATAATCACTTTAAATGAGAGCCTAATAACTGGTCATATCACAGAATGTGTCAGGCAAAACAAGTCCCTCTCAACTAACACTGTGTCCTAACCAGACACGATAAGATTCCAGTGACAAGAATTTTGACTGGTCACGAAGAACGTGTGGGCGGAGTCTCTCTGCAAGCACACTGCACTCGCAACCAAATGGATACATTATCAAATTAGTATGTTATTAAATTCATAAACATGACACCATTTTATGCAAAATGCACTTTTATATGGGGTTTGAACATAAATGTGTGTCGGCAGTATGTGTACACAACCACCCTATAATGGTAAAAATCCACCCACTTTTTATTTTAATCCCCATAAATCATAAGCAGTGTCTCAGAACAAGCCGTTTGCAGATTCTATGCAATGTGACGTCACATATGATTAGGCCCCGCCCATGACTGCTGATGGACTCCGCCCTATTAGCATAGACCCCACCCACAACTGATGACAGACTCCACCCTATTAGCATAGACCCTGCCCACGACTGCTGATAGACTCCGCCCTATTAGCATAGACCCCACCCACAACTGATGACAGACTCCACCCTATTAGCATAGACCCTGCCCACGACTGCTGATAGACTCCGCCCTATTAGCATAGACCCCGCCCACAACTGATAGCAGACTCTGCCCTATTAGCATAGACCCCACCCTACAACTGCTGATGGTCTCCACCCTATTAGCATAGACCCCGCCCACGACTGCTGACAGACTCCACCCTATTAGCATAGACCCCACCCCATAACTGCTGACAGACTCCACCCTATTAGCATAGACCCCGCCCACAACTGCTGACAGATTCCACCCTATTAGCATAGACCCCACCCCATAACTGCTGACAGACTCCACCCTATTAGCATAGACCCAGCCCACGACTGCTGACAGACTCCACCCTATTAGCACAGACCCCGCCCATGACTGCTGACAGACTCCACCCTATTAGCATAGACCCCACCCACGACTGATGACAGACTCCACCCTATTAGCATAGACCGCACCCCATAACTGCTGATGGACTCCACCCTATTAGCATAGACTCCGCCCTACGACTGCTGATGGACTCTACCCTATTAGCATAGACCCCGCCCTACGACTGCTGATGGACTCTACCCTATTAGCATAGACTCCGCCCACGACTGCTGACAGATTCCACCCTATTAGCATAGACCCCACCCCATAACTGCTGACAGACTCCACCCTATTAGCATAGACCCCGCCCATGACTGCTGACAGACTCCACCCTATTAGCATAGACCCCGCCCATGACTGCTGACAGACTCCACCCTATTAGCATAGACCCCACCCACGACTGCTGACAGACTCCGCTCTATTAGCATTGACCCCACCCACAACTGATGATGGACTCCACCCTATTAGCATAGACCCCGCCCTACGACTGCTGATGGACTCTACCCTATTAGCATAGACTCCGCCCACGACTGCTGACAGATTCCACCCTATTAGCATAGACCCCACCCCATAACTGCTGACAGACTCCACCCTATTAGCATAGACCCCGCCCATGACTGCTGACAGACTCCACCCTATTAGCACAGACCCCGCCCATGACTGCTGACAGACTCCACCCTATTAGCATAGACCCCGCCCACGACTGCTGACAGACTCCACCCTCTTAGCATATACCCCACCCATGACTGCGGACAGACTCCACCCTATTAGCATAGACTCCGCCCTCAGTGAGCCCTCATTAGCAGCATATATAGCTGTAGGTACTGTATATTACGCTGCTGTCACTTTAATACACAGATCTAATACACACATGTGATTTGTTTACGTTCACAGACATAATCAACTGTGTTTATGTGAACTTCGTGTGTTTTTGACATAACCTTGTTTGACAGTTTAAGCGCAATAAGACGTGAAAGAGAACTTAGTTTAATACACATGGGACGCTCCGTCTGACATCCAGCTTTCTGTGCGCGTGCTTTGTGTATGTGTGTGTGTGTGCGCTCAGAAAACCATATATCAGAAGTTTAGACTGATATAGCTTTAAAACACATGCAGATCATAAACTCTCATGATGATGAAGAACTTCAATGTCACGTAGAGCGCGATAGAGATGATGATCAGAACCAATCAGATGTTTTAGTTTTTGGCAGAGTATCCGAGGCATGAGCTGTACAGGCCCCGCCTTCTTCTGGATAGGGGGCGGAGCAGCAGCTCATTTGCATTTAAAGATACATGCACGCAAACAGCATGTCACATCACAACGGCACTGCTGTATCATCTGAGCTGCCTAGCAAGTTTACTACGCCAGAAAACACACATAGAGCTGCTTCAGTGACGCAAACCTCAACATGTGGTAGTTTACAAATCATGCATTATGCTAAAAGTGCTTTGAGATCATAATATAGTATTGTGCAAGGAACTGTATTAATCAATAATCTGCCACTATAATCATAATTTTGAATGAAAATGATTAAAAGTGCTTGCTGTTTTACTGTTTATGGCAGTGATTTGTATATATTGGTAGGTTTTGAGGTACGTTTTCCTTAAGAAAAAAATTATATGAACTGTACCTGATGTATATTCAGAAACATCGATATCTAATCGAATGAAGAGTTTGTGAATAGGAATCAAATCAATTCATGAAATCTGTGTCAATACCCTGCCTAGTTAGATTGGGAATATTGACTGTACACATTCATTCTGGCTGGTTATGTGATACCCATGTGAAAAGCCAGGTTTTATACATCTGTGTCTAACAATAGATCAGGCCCAAGCTACATATAATGCATCACATTCAAAAGAACAATGTAAATGCTAGGAGTATGGACGCTGACATCTGAAACCCTTTGTGTACTTGTGCATCAAATTAAACCTGACAATTGAGAGAAATGGCCAAGAGGGTTGTGGAAGTCAAGGAGCTGGTGGTGTTGCAAAGCCAGATGTTTGACAATCAACATGAAATGTGGTCCACTTATTTGCTCATTTTGGCCAAGAGCCGCCCACTTTATTAGGCTGACTGACTAGAATGGAAAATGACTAATCAAGGTTTACTTTTCATGATGTTTAGGAGCAAAGTGTAATATGCAGGTGCACCTTCAAGAAAACTATACAGTGTGTAGTGTGCAGTGTAGTGTGTAGTGTGCAGCGTGCTGTGTAGTGTTCAGTATGTAGTGTGTAGTTTGCAGTGTGTAGTGTGCAGTATGCAGTGTGTAGTGTGCTGTGTAGTGAGTAATGTGCAGTGTGCTGTGTAGTGTGTAGTGTTCAGTATGCAGTCTAGTGTGTAGTGTGTAGTGTTCAGTATGCAGTGTGTAGTGTGCAGGATGCAGTGTGTAGTTTGCAGTGTGCATTATGAAGTGTTTAGTGTGTAGTGTGCAGTGCGTAGCATTTAGTATGCAGTGTTTAGTTTGCAGTATGCAGTATGTAATGTGCACTATGCAAGATTCAGTGTGCAGTGTGTATTGTAGTGTGCAGTGTGTAGTGTGCAGTGTTGTGTTCAGTATGCAGTGTGTAGTTTGCAGTGTGCAGTATGCAGTGTCTAGTGTGTAGTGTGCAGTGTAGTGTGTGGTGTGCAGTGTGTATTGTGTAGTGCATAGCGTTCAGTATGCACTGTTTAGTTTGCAGTATGCAGTATGTAATGTGCACTATGCAAGATCCAGTGTTTAGTGTGTAATGTGCAGTGTGCAGTGTGACTAGAATGTAAAATGACCAATCATGGTTCACTATTCGTGATGTTTAGGAACAAAATGGATATTCCTTCAAGGAAACACTGAATGTCTTTTAATGCAAAGAAGAAAATCTCATGTCATGTTCACACAGAACGTTAGATCATAGATCATATTCGAAAGCACAATGTAAATGAGAGAATTCTTGAGAGCATGAATGCTGAAGAATCTTTTGACTGAGGCACTTGGATTTATTTCTGCATAAACATGGTGTCCTTTAGATTATTTTTCAAGAGACAAGCACTTCATGACGATCTAGCAGCAAGAATATAAATGAACGGCCACTTAAGATCCTTCAGTTTAGAGAGAGGGAACAGGCTGTGTTTGAACATGAAGACGATGCATTCAACAGATGGATAGCACAGGTGGTCTCTTTTAGATCGATATTATCTGAATATTCAAATTATTACATACTTTAACAAACCACTAGAGACGATCAGAAAAGTGCCATTGAAATGTCATACGAAACTCTTGCATACCAGGGTGAATGTGTCGTGCACAAACTAAAGAAGATGATGATTGCTCAGGTCTCAGGAATTCAGTTCAGAACCAGTTACGTTAACAAAAGACCCAGTTCTATTCATGCTCACAGTGTCCCTGAAACAGATGGACATGTTTCGTCACCTTTTGTTTGAGTCCAGTGAAGCTGAATGGATTTTCTTTGGGTAAATCTCACAATTGTATTAATAATAATTTCAACATTTGATCTCATAGTATATCATAACTAAGATTTACCAAAGTTGGTGCCATAAATATGATAATAAATAATAATTATGCCATAAAAGGTCAACATTGTTATACTAAGTCCCATAATGCAATGTGCTCGTCTTTGCCTTACATATGGTGTGACAAATGAAATCAACTGCATCTCCTGTTTGATCAAACTGCCCAACGTTTTGCCCCGAAATTGTATTGAAAATGTAAAGTAACTGTATTTATTTCTTAGATCAATCTTACTGAATTCAATATTCAACATGTGACAATAATACAGCATACTACTGTTAAAGACATTTATCATGTCATATTGTCTTATATTCTGTTCACATGCTGTTTTTGAAGTACAAGCAGTGTGCAGTGTGTAGTGTGCAGTGTGTAGTGTGCATTGTGTAGTGTGTAGTGTGTAGTGTGCAGTGTGCAGTGTGTAGTGTGTAGCATTCACTGTGTAGTGTGCAGTATGTAGTGTGTACCATTCAGTGTGTAGTGTGTAGCATTCAGTGTGTAGTGTGCAGTATGTAGTGTGCGGTGTGCAGTGTGTGATGTGTAGTGTGCAGTTTGCAGTGTGCATTGTGTAGTGTGCAGTGTGTAGTATGCAGTGTGTAGTATACAGTGTGCAGTGTGTAGCATTCACTGTGTAGTGTGCAGTGTGTAGCATTCAGTGTGTATTGTGTAGTGTGTAGCATTCAGTGTACAGTGTGTAGCATTCACTGTGTAGTGTGTAGCATTCAGTGTGTAGTGTGCAGTGTGTAGTTTACATTGTGCAGTATGTAGTGTGTAGTTTGTAGTGTGCAGTGTGCAGTATGTAGTGTGTAGTTTGCAGTGTGCAGTGTGTATTGTGTAGTTTGCAGTGTGTAGTTTGCAGTGTGCAGTATGTAGTGTGCAGTGTGTAGTTTGCAGTGTGTAGTTTGCAGTGTGCAGTGTGTAGTTTGCAGTGTGTAGTGTGTAGTGTGTAGTGTGCAGTGTGTAGTTTGCAGTGTGTGGTGTGTAGTGTGTGGTGTGTAGTGTGCTATGTGCAGTGTGCTGTGTGCAGTGTGCAGTGTGCTGTGTGCAGTGTGCAGTGCATAGTGTGCAGTGCATAGTGTGCAGTGTGCAGTGTGCAGTGTGTAGTTTGCAGTGTGTGGTGTGCAGTGTGTAGTGTGTGGTGTGTAGTGTGCTGTGTGCAGTGTAGTGTGCAGTGTGCAGTGTGTAGTGTGCAGTGTGCAGTGTGTAGTGTGCAGTGTGTAGTTTGCAGTGTGTAGTGTGTAGTGTGCAGTGTGTAGTGTGTAGTGTGCAGTGTGTAGTTTGCAGTAAGCAGGTGTGTGATAAATGCCCTTTACAGACACAAACACATACCCACTTTTTTTTTATTTAAATAGATCTCAAAATACGATCTGACGGACTTCATGCATTCATACACACACACACACGCACACACACACACACACACATGCCAAGCCTTACGTAACAGTGATTAGCTCAGCAGAGAGAAACTACAGCTTACACATGCATAGAGCGCTCATAACAACAAAAACAGAATAGAGTTTGAGCAATTCTGTTCTCCAGTGAGTTCACCGCCGACATGCTGCATCAAACAAACGCTCACAAATGTTTGCATTGGTTAGATTTCCAGCAGCCCTGCTTGTCTAAAAATAGCACATTTATAGTCAAACCAACAGATATTTCACTCAAAGATACTGGTCTCACCATAACCAAACTCTGTTTGAAATAAAATCTCCATCATGCTGCTTTTCCTGGCATTTCTTCCCACACGGTTTCAGAGTCGAGCGTTGGTTAAATTCTTCCCGTGTCTGTTTATGTCTGAGATGTTGACTTCAGAAGCTGCTCCAGTAGTTCAGAGGAAATGTCAGTGTTGTGTAATGACTCTCCATTCACAAATCCATCGGATGTTTAGTACTAACCTCTATTTGGTAGTCATTTGTTTGATTTAGCTAGAATTGTTATGTTGTTACACATACAGTCTTTTCCGGGGATTCTGAGCGTTTAGAGATCAGTGTGAACAGAACCTTGTGAGGAAATGGGAAATCATCGGGCAGTGAGGGCTAGTTTAGTTTATGGGATTAAATTCCTGCTAAATGTAGTCTATTTTACATGAAGAAAAAAAAATATGAGCAGAAAATGTAAGAGAGCTCATAACACATATTACATAAGTTTAAGTTTTGTGCAATATATTTTTTTATGTGTTTTTAAAGTTTGCTCGTTATTTTTTTTTAATGCACTTTTTCACGCTTATAATAATTTGATCCATGCCCACATTGTTTGCTATTCTGATCATTTTGCATTATTTTTTCCATTTTGTGCAATATATTTTTACATGTGTTTTTAAATTTTGAAATCATGCTTACTAATTTTTGATCCGTGACCGCAGTACATTTGGTGGGAATTTAAACCCATACTACAGTTTTGTGCTGCTTTTTAATAGTTTTTGGATGTAAGCGTGCCAGACAGATGTCTCAGACTGTTGCATCATGTCCCGTTGCTTCATCTCGCGGACGAGCTCTGCAGTTCAACAGTCAAAAAACCCAATGTAAACAGAGAGTGACACTGAGTGTTTAAAGGCCATTTTTAATGACTGACATCACTGAGTATTTTGGTGCCGATGTGTGAATGATGTGTTAATAATAAACAGACAAAAGCCATTGCTTGTATGAACAGCAGTGCCAATCAGAATCCATCCTGCTTTATGAGCTTGAGCATTTAAAGTGGCAAACGACAAAACTGCAGCGCGCTTATAATAAACAGAACAATATTGTTCACTGGTGTGGACGCTAATATACACTGTATTGCCAAAAGTTTTGGGATGCCTGCCTTTACATGCACATGAACTTTAATGACATCCCATTCTTAATCCGTAGGGTTTAATATGGAGTCGGCCCACCCTTTGCAGCTAAAACAGCTTCAACTCTTCTGGGAAGGCTTTCCACAAGGTTTAGGAGTGTGTTTATGGGAATTTTTGACCATTCTTCTAGAAGCGCATTTGTGAGGTCAGGCACTGATGTTGGACGAGAAGGCCTGGCTCGCAGTCTCCGCTCTAATTCATTCCAAAGGTGTTCTATCGGGATGAGGTCAGGACTCTGTGCAGGCCAGTCAAGTTCCTCCACACCAAACTCGCTCATCCATGTCTTTATGGACAGACGCTTTGTGCACTGGAGCGCAGTCATGTTGGGACAGGAAGGGGCCGTCCCCAAACTGTTCCCACAAAGTTGGGAGCATGAAATTGTCCAAAATGTCTTGGTATGCTGAAGCATTAAGAGTTCCTTTCACTGGAACTAAGGGGCCAAGCCCCACCCCTGAAAACATGATTGGTCACTCCAGAGAACACGTCTCACTGCTCTAGAGTCCAGTGGCGGCGTGCTTTACCCCACTGCATCCCACGCTTTGCATTGCTCTTGGTGATGTAAGGCTTGGATGAGCTGCTCGGCCATGGAAACCCATTCCATGAAGCTCTCTACACACTGTTCTTGAGCTCATCTGAAGACCACAGAAGTTTGGAGGTCTGTAGCTATTGACTCTGCAGAAAGTTGGCGTCTTCTGCGCACTGTGACCCTCAGCATGCGCTGACCCCGCTCTGTGATTTTACGTGGCCTATCACTTCGTGGCTGAGTTGCTGTTGTTCCCAATTGCTTCCTCTTTGTTATAATCCCACTAACAGTTGAGCGTGGGATATTTAGTAGTGAGGAAATGTCAGGAATGGATTTATTGCACAGGTGGCAACCTATCACGGTACCACGCTTGAGTTCACTGAGCTCCTGAGAGCGACCCATTCTTTCACAAATGTTTGTAGAAGCGTCTGCATGCCTAGTGCTTGATTTATACACCTGTGGCCATGAAGTGATTGAACACCTGAACTCAGGGATTTGGAGGGGCGCCCCAATACTTTTGGCAATATAGTGAATGATAATATTGTCATATCTCCCGCTCTAGTCTGGAACACAGCGAAACGCAGATAAGCAGAGTGATACAAACTGGGAAATGTCACAGTGCTGCTATACTAAATATCAGCACTCTATTAATGTGTCTGGCCAATCAGATTAGAGGGTTATAACTATTGCACAGCCAAAATGTCCGTATCGTTGCATCACTAATCCAAAAGCAGCTTTACCACTCCACCATCTTATCTGTGCTACAAACAAACTACTGTATAGCCACGTTTCCATTCCAAGTTGTGAATTGAACTTGTGTGCAAAATTAGAATTTTGCATGAAACATTTGTGAATAGAGCAGCGTTTCCATTCACTGAGTCAAAGAGAACAAAAGAAGCCACTGTGGGTCTTTTTTGTATATTATAAATGACTTGCGCCTCAGAAATGCGGATACCTGCTGTTTGGGAACGCAGTCGTGGAAAACAATTCTGGGAGGGAATTATACCGAACCACTTTGATAACAGACTTTGCCGTTTCAGGACATTTCAGATGCTGTGCAATGAGATCGGTCCACTGGTGTGTCCAGTTATGCTGTCCCATCGTGACTTTTTTTTTGATGTACATTGAGAAATGTATTCGGTAAATTTGTTTCCATCATAGTTTATGCACGTCTTCTTATCGCATAAAAAATGGAATTTATGCATTTGTAAATAGGTGGATGGAAACATGGCTCCAAACACAGACTGCGCTGCATCTATTATGCCTGTCATGTGTAATTAGATGGATGGATACATGCGTGTTGTGCAGACGTGCAGGAGAACAACGCAGTGGTTGCTCTGGTAATTACACCCGTCTGAATGTCTCCGCATGTTAAGAGAGACAGGAGAGCTCATGAAGACCAGATAATGAGCGGCACACGATAATGAGGCCGGTTTACAGGCTGTTCTTGTGCTGGCAGAAGAGCATACTTATAATCATAACAGGGTCTGTGTCGTGTTAGACAGCTTTTGGGTTTTATTAGACGCGTTTTAATTGGTCTATCAGTAATGATCTCATACTAATGAGCGAGTTTTGAGTTCTGGACAAATATCACCTGGCACTCATGAAGAAGCTTTGTTCAGCTTCAGGTGTTTTACTGCTTTTATGGTCAATAAATACACTGCCGTTCATAAGTTTTTGATTTGTACGATTTTTAATGTTTTTAGAAGTCTCTTGTGCTCACCAAGCCTGCATTTATTTGATTAAAAATACAAAAAAAAACTGTAATATTGTGAAATATTATTAAAATGTAAAAAAACTGTTTTCCATGTGAATATACACTCACCTAAAGGATTATTAGGAACACCATACTAATACTGTGTTTGACCCCCTTTCGCCTTCAGAACTGCCTTAATTCTACGTGGCATTGATTCAACAAGGTGCTGAAAGCATTCTTTAGAAATGTTGGCCCATATTGATAGGATAGCATCTTGCAGTTGATGGAGATTTGTGGGATGCACATCCAGGGCACGAAGCTCCCGTTCCACCACATCCCAAAGATGCTCTATTGGGTTGAGATCTGGTGACTGTGGGGGCCATTTTAGTACAGTGAACTCATTGTCATGTTCAAGAAACCAATTTGAAATGATTGGAGCTTTGTGACATGGTGCATTATCCTGCTGGAAGTAGCCATCAGAGGATGGGTACATGGTGGTCATAAAGGGATGGACATGGTCAGAAACAATGCTCAGGTAGGCCGTGGCATTTAAACGATGCCCAATTGGCACTAAGGGGCCTAAAGTGTGCCAAGAAAACATCCCCCACACCATTACACCACCACCACCAGCCTGCACAGTGGTAACAAGGCATGATGGATCCATGTTCTCATTCTGTTTACGCCAAATTCTGACTCTACCATCTGAATGTCTCAACAGAAATCGAGACTCATCAGACCAGGCAACATTTTTCCAGTCTTCAACTGTCCAATTTTGGTGAGCTCGTGCAAATTGTAGCCTCTTTTTCCTATTTGTAGTGGAGATGAGTGGTACCCGGTGGGGTCTTCTGCTGTTGTAGCCCATCCGCCTCAAGGTTGTGCGTGTTGTGGCTTCACAAATGCTTTGCTGCATACCTCGTAACGAGTTGTAACGAGTGGTTATTTCAGTCAAAGTTGCTCTTCTATCAGCTTGAATCAGTCGGCCCATTCTCCTCTGACCTCTAGCATCAACAAGGCATTTTCTCCCACAGGACTGCCGCATACTGGATGTTTTTCCCTTTTCACACCATTCTTTGTAAACTCTAGAAATGGTTGTGCGTGAAAATCCCAGTAACTGAGCAGATTGTGAAATACTCAGACCGGCCCGTCTGGCACCAACAACCATGCCACGCTCAAAATTGGAGATTGTCTTGACCAGGACCACACCCCTAAATGCATTGAAGCAACTGCCATGTGATTGGTTGATTAGATAATTGCATTAATGAGAAATTGAACAGGTGTTCCTAATAATCCTTTAGGTGAGTGTATAGTAAAGTGTAATTAATTCCTGTGATCAAAGCTGTATTTATCATCATTATTTCAGTCTTCAGTGTCACATGACCCTTCACAAATCATTCTCATATGAGGATTTATGATTATTATCAGTGTTGAAATTTTTTTTTCATGATTCGTTGGTGAATAGAAAGTTCAAAAGAACATATTATGACTATAAATGACTATAAATGTCTTTACTGTCACTTTTAAACAATTTAATGCATTTTGCTGAATAAATGTATTAATTTCTTTAAGTTCTTTCCCCCCAAAAATTATTAAAAAATCATACTGACCCAAAACGGTAGTTAAATGTTGCAAAAGCTTTCTATTTCAGATAAATGCTGAACTTTCTATTAATCAAAGAATCCTGTTTTCAACACTGATAATAATCATAAATGTTTCTTGAGCATCATATCATTGATTGTTCACTGTTGTTTATGTTGATTATGCTTATATTTATTTTTACTTGTACTTGATGTTCATTTATAATTGTATTCTCTGATCAGTATGTTTTATTGTGTATTTATTATTTATTTTTGTAACTTGGTGGTGTAATATTTTCATTATTGTTTGTTTTGTTTGTTGATGTACTGTTAATTGTATTTTTGTTATGTTTCTGCTACTAATAAATTCAAATTCATATATCAGAATGATTTGTGAAGGGTCATGTGACACTGAAGACTGGAGTAATGATGATAAATTCAGCTTTGATCACAGGAATAAATTACACTTTACTATATATTCACATGGAAAACAGTTATTTTACATTTTAATAATATTTCACAATATTACAGTTTTTTTTGTATTTTTAATCAAATAAATGCAGGCGTGGTGAGATTTCTAAAAACATACAAAATCTTACTGATCAAAAACTTTAATTGCAGCATTAATACTTCTATCATGAAAACACTTGCTATTGTTATTAAATGTTACACACATGATTTTTTCCTCCATGACGGCCCTGGGTTTGACCATAACTTATGGTCATAAAAATGATAGTTGCTGTTTGAGGAACAGAACAAACCCAAGCTCCTCGGCCTTTGATTCTCTCCAGCGCTCAAACTAAATCCCACCCGTTTCTGAGCTGGACTCAACACGCCCTCCAGCAGCCAGTGGAGAATGACGAGAATCCCTGCTTGCCGTTCATCAGCAGGTCAGCACATGCAAAGACAGACCAAAAATATGTCAATATGAAATGGGGACGAGGCCCGACCACATCCACGGGAATCCAAATCATATTTCCTCATGGTTGCTATGGAGACTGAACTACATTCTTTTGGGGGTTTAGGTGACGTAATCCCAGATTCACAGACACACACACACACACACACTTTGGCTTTCACTGTAACACAGAGCTCTCATTCAGAAAGCCTTTGCCTGAACAGTGGATTCGGTGCCACAAATGTCACACACGTCATCTTGTACAGGGGCGTCGCTTCAAGCGCCCTCAGGCTCCGCTCATGTCTACAGTACTGTAGGCTTGTAATATTTATTTGAAGCAAAAGTTGGAAAATATGTTGCATTGAAAGTACAATATCTGAGTCATTCCTACGATGCAGTATTGTCTCATCACATTAAATCCTGTTTGAGTATATTATTGCAAAGCATCCTCATGTAAGCTAGGTCTCATTCCCTGTTCTCACGGAGGAATGGCTAAATTTAGCTTCTTTTCCATCCAAAATACTTTATTTTAAAAGTTACCCATCAACAGTCCTTTTAATGCAAAATACCCTATCATATTCCAATCAGCAAAAAGGTTTTGTAGAAATGTGGCATCTTTACATACATGTAGAAGCCGATTGCATAACATAACATTTTCAGAGAATGTATCTCAAATTAAAATCTAAATTATTCTCTCTCTGTATATATACAGTATATACACCTGTCAGGCATAACATTATGACCTTCCTAATATTGTGTTGGTCCCCCTTTTGCTGACCCGTCGAGGCATGGACTCCACTAGACCCCTGAAGGTGTGCTGTGGTATCAGGCACCAAGATGTTAGCAGCAGATCCTTTAAGTCCTGTAAGTTGCGAGGTGGGGCCTCCATGGATCGGACTTGTTTGTTCAGCACATCCCACAGATGCTCGATTGGATTGAGATCTGGGGAATTTGGAGGCCAAGTCAACACCTCAAACTCGTTGTTGTGCTCCTCAAACCATTCCTGAAGCATTTGTGCTTTGTGGCAGGAGCATTATCCTGCTGGAAGAGCCACAGCCACCGTTTCCATGAAAGGCTGTACATGGTCTGCAACAATGCATAGGTAGGTGGTACGTGTCAAAGTAACATCCACATGGATGGCAGGACCCAAGGTTTCCCAGCAGAACATTGCCCAAAGCATCACACTGCCTCCGCCGGCTTGCCTTCTTCCCATAGTGCATCCTGGTGCCATGTGTTCCCCAGGTAAGCCACGCACACGCACCCGGCCATCCACGTGATGTAAAAGAACACGTGATTCATCAGACCAGGCCACCTTCTTCCATTGCTCCGTGGTCCAGTTCTGATGCTCACGTGCCACTGTTGGTGCTTTCGGCGGTGGACAGGGGTCAGCATGGGCACCCTGACTGGTCAGCGGCTATGCAGCCCCATACGCAACAAATTGAGATGCACTGTGTATTCTGACACCTTTCTATCAGAACCAGCAATTTGAGCTCCAGTAGCTCGTCTGTTTGATCGGACCACACGGGCCAGCCTTCGCTCCCCACGTGCATCAATGAGCCTTGGCCGCCCATGACCCTGTCGCTGGTTCTCCACTGTTCCTTCCTTGGAGCACTTTTGATAGATCCTGACCACTGCAGACCGGGAACACCCCACAAGAGCTGCAGTTTTGGAGATGCTCTGACCCAGTCGTCTAGCCATCACAATTTGGCCCTTGTCAAACTCGCTCAAATCCTTACGCTTGCCCATTTTTCCTGCTTCTAACACATCAACTTTAAGGACAAAATGTTCACTTGCTGCCTAATATATCCCACCCACTAACAGAGATCATCAGTGTTATTCACTTCACCGGTCATAATGTTACGCCTGATCGGTGTATATTAATATCTGTTGTGTTTAAGGCAATATAACAATATGATGATCTGATTTTCAGTCTTTATAAAATTCTCAATATTTATAAAAAAATATAATAATTAAAATAATAAATAAGTAATGAAATGCATTCTATTTGAACAGATTGTTTGACTTGTTTTAAGCAGAACCCGTACTAGATTTATTGTTGGATTTTCTGCAGCCATTTCTGCCTTGTCCTCGTATTTCCTGTGAGTGTAATGCAACTATTCAAATGAGTGTTTGCAGTGGAAAACAATGCAGCGTGTGAGAGCTCAGCTCATTTGAATAGGGCTGAAGTTATCAGATGCACATTTGCATACGCAGACACGGGGGAGGTTGCCAAAAATAGAAGAGTAGCGTAGATACATAAACAGACAGCAGAAGTTTGACTGGCGGCTTGACGTTGCCTAAGGAACGTCCGGAGGGAAGATGGACGAAAGACAGACAGATGGATAAAGAGAAGCAAAACGAATGCTTATGGGAACAGAAACGAGGATCTGAGGCCGGAGAAAATGAACTGAGCTCATTATGAAACCTCCATATAGATATCTCAAACATTTTATGTTACTATTCAGCAGAGTTGCATGGTAATATGAAAGAATAATGGCACATGAGACCCTGGAGCTCAACACCAGTCCTGCGTCTCACGGGTGTGTCTGTGGCGATAGCCAACAATACATTGATTGGGGCAAAATTATCCATTTTTCTTTTATGCCAAAAATCATGAGGATATTAAGATCATGTTCATGAAGATATTTTGTAAATGTCCTACTGTAAATATATCATAAATGTATTATTAGTAGTAATATGCATTGCTAAGGACTTCATTTGGACAACTTTAAAGGAGATTTTCTCAATGTTTAGATTTTTTTGCACCCTCAGATTCCAGATTTTCAAATAGTTCGGCCAAATATTGTCCTTAACAAACCACACATCAATGGGAAGATTATTTCCATATTAATTTCCATTCTATATTCAATTGTAATCTAAGGTTCATGAAAAGGAATATTGAATTCTAGTTCTTGCTGTGTGTATATTTCTTCAGCTGTTTTAAACGCCAGTGATTTTAGCAAACTGATCTTTCCAGATCTTGAGCCCCATGAAATGACGTTACGTCCTGCTTACACGAGTTGTTTCTGGATAAAGCAATCGAACACTGTCCTAATGAGGCGCGACAAGACAATTTACAGCAAGTCATTTCTCTTTCCACACGGAGAGAAAGCCACATATTAAGTAGAGCGAGATGTGGCAGAAGGAGACCTGCAGGCAGTTTTTCTTCATTAAATGTTCTGTTTTTATTCCTTTTACACTAGCCGCACTTCCATTACTGATATTGTGAAATGACAGTGTTTCGTTATCCGACTAAAACATAATTTTTTTCCTCTCGCGGTAAGTCATTTAAAACACCATGCTGATGGATGTTGGTAGGTTTACGTATGTGGCAGCCACCATTATTTTAATCAGATGAGATGCAGGCGTGTTATCCAAACATCTTATACTTGGGAGACGCCACGCATGAGGTGTTTCTGGGAGGTTATAGTACACAATTTCACAGAGGAACTCAGAATTTCCGCATAAATAGTTAATAAAGAATAGTTCATGAATATCTTAATAAAAAAGTCTGTCTCGTCCAAACATTCACGTATAAATGCGGAAAAACTGTTTTCATTGCATTTTTGTGAAATATTCCTTTTTCAAATTGCCTGAAAAACCACCTCATGCGAGCGTAAAAACTTTTTTGCAATATTTGGGATTTTTTTGCGAAATTGACATGTTTGCATTGGGTGTATTTTCAATTCACAATTTCAGTTTGCGGTAATTTTGAAGGGTAATGGAAACGCGGCTACTGATCAATAAGTTATGTTTTTACATTGCTTTAAGTCAAATTTAAGTTGAAATGACTTAAACATCCAAGTTGATTGTACTTAAAAATTTAAGGCAGCAACTTTTTTTTTTTTTACAGTGTAATATGTGATATTAATATATTTGTATAAAGGTATACATAAATGCAGTTTGTCTAGATTCAACAGAAACTCATTGATGTGGACTGACAGGATGGCTTTGATAATTCATCTAGAAATGACATTTATTTCATCATCTCTACCATCATTTTCTGAAGGTTAGACACACCCTTTACTGATCATTTGTTGCCAAACAGCACATTTGATTTCATTGTTTGATGGACTGGTTCACGTATCATTTATCCTGTCGTTCTAAACCCATATGGCTTTCTTGCGCCTGTGGAACTCAAAAGCTGTGCTGGTTGCTCTTTTTCATGCAGTTGCAATGAATCGGGTCTGCTTCTTCTTCCACAGAGCTCTTGAATGATTTGCACTATAGCGCATGGGCCACTGTTATGATCAGTTGTGTCCGTTCCTTTTACAAGCTTGAACACTTCGGTTCCCATTCCCATTGTAATTGCATTGATTTATGTTTTACATTATTCATCAAGCGACTGTTAATGTAACAAACAGGGGGGAAAATCTGTCTGTTACTAGGGGTTCAAGTGCTTGAAATGGCGAAATTTCCGGGTGTTTTGGATTTGATGAAAAACCTACTTTTGCAAACTAGTCCTAGGTTTTTGGCCCGATCAGAACTAAACCAGTGCACAACGATTTTCTGGTGTCTAAATATCAATAATTATCAAAAAAAAACAAAAAACATTTGATTCATGGTTGCTAAGGGGCACCAAACGTTCAAAGTGAGAGGGGCCACTTTTACTAAAATAACTATAACTCGTTAACAGAATGAGATATTTTCACCAAATTTGGTACATGTGTGTATAGGCTCAATCTTTGGTCATGTGAAAAAAACTGTGGTGATTGGACACTTGGTGGCGCTATAACAGGAAAAAAACACGAAAACAGCTATAACTACGCAACCATTGGTCCGATTTACTTGAAAATTGCCATGCACTGTCTTGGTCCAAAGAGCCATGAAAGTCTATGAGGACATTGGCGTATCTCAAAAAACATGGCCGCCATCGGCCAATGAAATTTGAGCACCTATTAAACAAGGTTAACGGAGGCCGATCGGAACAGAACTCATGGGCATGTTCGACTCCTGACCCTAGAGGACTGTAACAGTTTTGAAAGAAATTGTCCACAAGGTGGCGCTAACGAGTTTTACGCCCTTAGTAATCATGTGGTGTTTCACACATCCACACAATATTGATATCATTTGATAGATCTCCTCATACCGAACAGCTTTTCCTCAGGAACCACTGCTGTCAATCAAATAGTTCATTAACTATTCACAATTGTGTAAAAAACCTACTTTTGCAAACTACTCCTAGGTTTTTCGCTAAATCCGAATAAAACCAATGCAGTACAATTCTCAGGACTCTCTAGATCAATAATGATGTTGAACTTTACCCTTTGGCTAGCTATTACAGGGTCATTTAGAAAATGGGTGCGCCAATTGCACACAAAAGCCTATAACTCCTAAACGAAAACTTGTAACTTCATGAAAATTGGTGTGCATATGCGACATATGCACACCAATTCTAAACAAGTATGCCAACCTTTATGGAGATCGGCCCATAGGTGGCGCTATAACTGTTAAAAAGCTTTAAAAGCCCTATATTTATTGGCTGTAAATTATCTTTTCCATTTCCAAGTTGTTGCATTCTTACTAATAAAACGTATTATATTTTTACGCAAGTGCTTAAAGGCCTTAAAGCACTTGAACCCCGATAATTGCTGCTCGCAGCTATATTAATAAATCATTTTCACTCAGTTTTTTGCACAATAGTATATTATGACCTCGAAACACTTTTCCCACAGTGCATGATTTGTAAACTAACGCATGTTGAGGTTTGCATCACATAAGCAGCTCTATATGTGTGTGTTTTCTGGTGCCACAGGCACGTTTATCCAATGAGCCTGGGTTGTAGATGATAACAGGGCATTGTCACATGACCTCATGTCTAATTCAGATTTAACATGCAGACAGAATGAGGTCAATATTACAATGTGGCACACTACTATTTAGTATGTTTATCGTTAAATCCTGCGTGTTTCACGTTTATTCCCACCTGAGTCCATTTATTTATATTTTTCAGCTCTCTGTCAAGTTTCTCTTTCGCCTCTTTCACACTAATTTGCTTCTTATGCAAACTTTGTACCTGCCGAGCTGCGACTAAACACCAGGCCTGTATTTACTTCTGATATTTGAATGAGTGAATCTTGCATTAGTGTGAGAGAACAATGGCATCTGCCCTATAGGAGCACCACATCAACATCATAAAACACACACACACACAGGATGTTTTTGGCTGCGTTATGTCTGTCAATGGACAGTTGACTTGATTTGACAACTTTGAAAATAGCTGCCCCATTTCTGGCATTCTCTCAGTGTCTGTCAGATGGGAAATGACTGAACTGGGTCAATGCAACACTTAAAATATGCAAAAACTAGATTTGAATGAAAAGCTCTCCATCTGGGGCATTTAATGAAGTACATGGAGTTTGGCCAAACTTTTTTAATAATGAGGATAGGACAAAACTGATCATACAGGTCCAGGATGAGGCTATTATTTTACGTAAACATGAAGCCAGACACACTTTTACACAAGCGTTCAGTTTAATCCTGTTATGTCACAGGCCCATCGTCCCTTTAGAAACCCTTGCAGAAGCTCGTCTGTCGCCGGCAGTGATGAACACTGATCAGACGGACGTGCTGTGACTCATTAATAACTCGAGCCGGTGAGATTATGGCGGCAAAACACATTTGATTGGAGCTCTCTGGGATTAAGATTTTAGAAACAATCATATTGGCTAAACCGCATCAGGAGTAATTGGTGAATGTTCTTTGTAACAGTTATCAGACACACACACACTCACACTCACTCACACACACACACACACACACACACGCACACACACTCACACTCACTCACTCACACACTCTCACTCACACGCACACGCACACACACACACACACACACTCACTCACACACACACTCACACGCACACACATGCGCACACACACACACACACGCACACACACACTCACACACACACACACTATTCTATAATGACATGCTGATTTATCTAAAACCATTCTAACTATAAAGATTAAAGGTCAGATGTTTTTGTAATGCTCCCTGTCAGGATTTGAGGTTAGTGTGTGTGAGAGTCTGTGCTCTGGATCAGACCTGTTGCCAGTGTCATTTTGAGACATGTTTGATGTGGTTTGAGGTGAGATCAACTGTTCGGCCACAATTATAAAGAAATCATCAGTGCAATCTGCAATTGATTGTGTAAATTATTGTGTCAGCTATATGTAGGCTATGCATAATTTATTTTAATGGATAATTTATTGTATTTAATGATATATTATTATTATTATATATTACTGGCAAACATCCAAGTGCTCTGAAATCATGTAATGCCCTTTTATAAACTCTTGATGTGTTTTCTGGCTCTACTAGAGCAGGTTTTCCTGCTTGAATGTTGATTATTTCCCATATTCTCCATTGTTGCAGCTCCTCTCTTCCTAGTCTGTGAGTAACTCTGTTTAGTTCCTGTCTCTATGAAGCCCCTCCTTCTGAAAAGCACACTGTGCTCTGATTGGTCGGCTGGAGCAGTGTGTTGTGATTGGTCGGGGTTGCAATGACTCTTCTTTGCTTGTTTGTGTATTCTGTTCATTGACTCGACCGCCGAGGAATGAGTAGAGACAACATTTATGACCCTGTTTGAACTCATTAGACCAGAGTTCAGATCCATATATTCACCACATTTCTATTTCTATTAAACAAACATTTACATTTTACGTCATTCAGCAGAAACTTTAACTGTTTAACAAACATAAACATCTGCTTTTTGTGTTGTAGATCACCAAAAATTGGAACGAGAGGCCCGGATTTGTCGTCTGCTCAAGCATCCCAACATCGGTGAGTGCCGCCACACACACACACTCACACACTTCAGTTTTATGAGCTGTTTAATGTACAGCAGTTAAACTATAGTAAGTATTCAAACCAGATGTGACATGACAAGTTTCAAGCTGCACTGCTGGAGTATTGAGTGTGGATCTTTACAGTTTTTTACTGTCACTAGGACTAATTTCTCAATACTTAAACCAACTCTTCACACAGTGAGCACAACAGAAATCTGTGTGTGAGCTAAACTTTATCATTGCTTTGGTACAAAGTGCATTCAATGACATCTGTCAAATGACATGAACACTCAAACACTCAAACACAAACACCAGCAAAGCTCTGTGAACCTACAGGCCAGTTTGCACATCACACACTCTTGAAATGGTTAAACGTAAGTCTAAATCCTAATGAGTAAGAGATTGATTTAAGACATGTATGAAGTAGTTTTAGTGCATTGTGGATGTATAATTTACTGCTGTGCCCAGCTAAAATATTTGAAGGGTTTTGAAAAAATGACCCAAGTATTGATAAATGTGTCGTGCATAAACTAGTAAATATCTACATTAACCCTCCGGTGCTGTTTGTCACTTTTACATTCTGTTTTTTTACTTTATGGAATGGTATAAAACTTGGTAAAGGTTTTTGGCACGCAGGACTGGTGTTGAGCTCCAGGGTCACAGATACACCCGTGAGACGCAGGACTGGTGTTGAGCTCCAGGGTCACAGATACACCCGTGAGACGCAGGACTGGTGTTGAGCTCCAGGGTCACAGATACACCCGTGAGACACAGGACTGGTGTTGAGCTCCAGGGTCACAGATACACCCGTGAGACGCAGGACTGGTGTTGAGCTCCAGGGTCACAGATACACCCGTGAGACGCAGGACTGGTGTTGAGCTCCAGGGTCACAGATACACCCGTGAGACGCAGGACTGGTGTTGAGCTCCAGGGTCACAGATACACCCGTGAGACGCAGGACTGGTGTTGAGCTCCGGGGTCACAGACACACCAGTGAGACGCAGGACTGGTGTTGAGCTCCGGGGTCACAGATACACCCGTGAGACGCAGGACTGGTGTTGAGCTCCGGGGTCACAGATACACCCGTGAGACGCAGGACTGGTGTTGAGCTCCAGGGTCACAGATACACCCGTGAGACGCAGGACTGGTGTTGAGCTCCGGGGTCACAGATACACCCGTGAGACGCAGGACTGGTGTTCAGCTCCGGGGTCACAGATACACCCGTGAGACGCAGGACTGGTGTTGAGCTCCAGGGTCACAGATACACCCGTGAGACGCAGGACTGGTGTTGAGCTCCAGGGTCACAGATACACCCGTGAGACGCAGGACTGGTGTTCAGCTCCGGGGTCACAGATACACCCGTGAGACGCAGGACTGGTGTTCAGCTCCGGGGTCACAGATACACCCGTGAGACGCAGGACTGGTGTTGAGCTCCAGGGTCACAGATACACCCGTGAGACGCAGGACTGGTGTTGAGCTCCAGGGTCTCATTTATTCAATATGGATTAAGTCACACCTGTATAGTTCTCGGTCCGCATTGGAAATGAGTTTTAGAGTAAAACTATTATATAAAATATGCATTTCATATACAAATTGAAAATAGTATTTTTGTGCATTTTCACACAAGTTCACTTTTTAAACCTTTTTTCACTTCAGAAATAATCTGCCAAGCGTCTTCTTTAAAAAGAGATCAAACTTCAGTCTGTTCTCCAAAACATTCAAGATCTACCATTTCATTTTCAGGTCTACGCTCAAAAAGTGAATACATGAATTATAACTACGGCGTACATATAACTTAGTACCATAAAAATACAAAATATTTCATAATAAACATTATCGAATACCAGGCCCGGCGTCAGAGAGGGGGGTTCCCCATGGACATCCCTGTGCCCCCCTCCGGACCGAGGGAGATGGACTTGATAATAGAGTGTCATTTTCTCACTAAACCACTGCCGCCGCTGCTGATTACTTTTAGAGGGAAAGCTGCCTAACACTCTTTTTCACTAATAATATGCGATTTATTAGGAAGAAAACAGATCCTGGAGCAGCAGGATAATACACTCTATTATCAAGTCCGTCTCCCTCGGTCCGGAGGGGGGCACAGGGATGTCCATGGGGAACCCCCCCTCTGGCGCCGGGCCTGGTTTTGAGTGTTTTTCGTGGCATTCACGCTGTAAACCAATGCTGCCGCTCAGTCTTTCTGCCACTCAGTGCGTGGAACCGCAGTCACTCCAGCTGACGGTGACGTCTCATGCATACCCTCTATTTTTCCCAGGACCATTTAACCTTTTCGAATCATGTCCATGATTTTTTTTGTGTGTTCACATAGAAAGTGTCAAAACCTTTACCAAGTTTTCTTCATTCATCAGCTTTAAACAGACTGAAAGATCGATCAAATCGATATGGGTTCATGAAGAACGCTGAGTGATTCATCCTAATAACCTGACCTGTAGCTGTTAGGGTGGGAACTGCTAAAAATGGCCAGGCTTTTCAGCCCACACTCACCTACATCACAGCCAGCTGCGAGATTACAAGCGTGGGTGTTTTTCTAGCAGTAATTATGGCCATAACACAAAGCTACAGATAAGCTGAACAATTTAGTATCACATTCCCACCCCCATATGTTCGTCTTATGGAGAACACAGAGCCATTGAAACAATTCAGTCGGGTTTTGTTCCGTTTTATTCCATTGATTTCTCAATGTTAGCTCCCAACGTCTCTTTTTGCAAGAATTTTTTTTGACACAAATGTGATTCCATATTTAAGGTAAAGGCATCTGCCCTCAACAGTCAATGGCTGTCACTCATATTATAAACCCAGTGGCTTTCCTGAACTAACCGAGGGTTTTCACCTCTCCGGAGCAGCCGTCAGCTGGAAAGCCATTCTCTCTCTGTTACCATGGCAACAGGTTTTGAGCAACCAACTGTATCATAGATGAGAGAAGATGCATGAGATATTTATACAGGGGGGATTCCTCCCTGTCTCTTTTTTTCCTCATGTAATCCATCCGTATTTCTAAATCAAAAGGTCAAGCCTTTCGCTTGCTTTGAGAAATTACATCAGGCATTCCCTCGGCTCACTCTCATCAAGATCTGTCCTGTTTCATTCGAAGGTTTCCCCTTGTTGTCAATACTGATGTGCAGAGATGTGTATTCTGAGGCGGTGTTTTTAGGCATCGTAGGCGTGCTCTTGATGTGAAGGATGTTCCTGTAAACAACTAAATAGATACCTATTGTTGCCCAGTTTAATGTAGCCCTGCATGCATCCACCTTTGAGCGGACGCTTGACTTTAACCAGTTATTTTAGCTGTACAGAAATATATCCATCCATCCAATATTTCTATCTCTCCATCTATCTATCACTAACACTGTACCAAATGGTAATACCCTAGCAACCACCCAGAGTACCCTAGCAACCACATAGCAACACCCTAGCAACCACCCCAAGTACCCTAGCAACTGCATACCAACCACCCTAGCAACCACCACAAGTACCCTAGCAACACCCTATCTAGCTAATATTTTTAATCTATCTATCTATCTATCTATCTATATATCTATCTATCTATCTATCCATCCACCCATCATCTATCTATCTTTTCATCTATCCATCCATCTGTCTGTCTGTCTGTCCGTCTGTCTATCTATCCATCCATCTATCTTTTCATCTATCCATTCATCCATCCATCCGTCCGTCTGTCTGTCTGTCTGTCTGTCTGTCTGTCTGTCTATCTATCTATCCCATTTGTCTGTCCGTCTGTCCGTCTGTCTGTCTGTCTGTCTGTCTGTCTGTCTATCTATCTATCCCATTTGTCTGTCTGTCTATCCGTTGGTCCGTCCGTCTGTCCGTCTGTCCGTCTGTCTATCTGTCTGTCTGTCTGTCTGTCTGTCTGTCTATCTATCTATCCCATTTGTCTGTCTGTCTATCCGTCGGTCCGTCCGTCTGTCCGTCTGTCTATCTGTCTGTCTGTCTGTCTGTCCCATTTGTCTATCCATCCACCCATCTATCTATCTATCTATCTATCCTTCCGTCCGTCTGTCTGTCTATCTATCCTTCTATCTATTCATCCATCCATCCATCCCGTTCTTCTATCCATCCATCCATCCATCCATCCATCCCGTTCTTCTATCCATCCATCCATCCTGTTCTTCTATCCATCCATCCATCCATCCATCCATCCCGTTCTTCTATCCATCCATCCATCCTGTTCTTCTATCCATCCATCCATCCATCCATCCATCCCGTTCTTCTATCCATCCATCCATCCTGTTCTTCTATCCATCCATCCATCCATCCATCCATCCCGTTCTTCTATCCATCCATCCCGTTTTTCTATCCATCCATCCATCCATCCCGTTTTTCTATCCATCCATCCATCCCGTTCTTCTATCTATTCATCCATCCATCCATCCCGTTCTTCTATCTATTCATCCATCCATCCATCCCGTTCTTCTATCCATCCATCCATCCATCCCGTTTTTCTATCCATCCATCCATCCATCCCGTTCTTCTATCCATCCATCCATCCCGTTCTTCTATCTATTCATCCATCCATCCATCCCGTTCTTCTATCTATTCATCCATCCATCCCGTTCTTCTATCCATCCATCCATCCCGTTCTTCTATCCATCCATCCATCCATCCCGTTTTTCTATCCATCCATACATCCATCCTGTTCTTCTATCCATCCATACATCTGTCCCTCTGTCCGTCCTGTTCTGTATTTAGTTTTCCAGTTTATTGCGATTAGTTATTTTCTAGTATTTTACCTATAGTGGCTAATGAATTGGAAGTCTCGCACAGTCACTGGAAATAACTTACTTCCCTGTTCAAAAATAGAGTGGATACTTCACTGATAATAATCCCAGAATCCATTGTGACCACTCAGCAGTGTTTTGATACCACCAGTGTTCTCACTTTACAGGGAAATCACTTGCGTCCGGCTCAGGTATTGAGTGTCTCTGCATATAGACCTTATTCAGGTGAAAGCGAGGCTGTGAGGGAAAGACTTGCTGTGTTTCAATGGCATCCGCTGTGAAAACATGTATAAAGCTCCTAGATCACTTATAATTTTCCACAGCTCATGTTGTCTGGAGTTTTTTTGTCTATTGAAATTTCCTGCAAAGACATTTTTGCAGTGTTTCGTCAGCAGAACAATCCAAAAACACAATCAAAAACAGCACAACCCACTGAAGAGATGTATGTCTGTCCCTCACAGCCTCGCTTTCATTCCCGTTACAAATCAAAGATGGAGCCCACATGGATAAGGTCTGTTAAGATAGGATAGAAGAAAGGATTTTAAAAGAAAAAATGACACACTTCAGCTTTAATGCATCTCCCCATTATTCATCTGTGACAATGAGAGGAAGCAGAAATAATTCCAATTTGTGGAGTAAACGTGTCTGTGAAAATCTCACTCCCTTATTCTAACGATTATGAGCTGCTCGATACAATCTAATCAATCTCTCTCTCTCTCTCTCTCTCTTTCTTTCTCTCTCTCTGTTTTCTCAACAGTGCGGCTCCATGACAGCATATCAGAGGAGGGCGTTCACTACCTCGTGTTTGATTTGTGAGTGAATTTTTCTGTGTGTGTCTCCGTCTGTATGAGGTCACGTCTCCAGTTCTCCTGTTAATGAGAGCTCCTCCGCTCACCAAATAAATGGCAAAAACTCGGAGACAGCCACAGAAAAGCCGCAATGAGCTACATATATTACGGCTGTCAAGCGATTAAAATGTTGAATCTAATTAATTTCATGATGTGCTGATTCATTTATCGCACATCAAGTTTGGCTTCGAAATCACCCACCCAAAACATAAAGTCATCATTGTGTTAGATGATCACAAAAAGTAGCTTTAGAATTAAATATTTTGATTCAACATTGAATGTATTAAACTTTTAAGGCTACAATGAGGCCATAACATTTTTTTAGGCATTTAGGTGTATTTGAAGGTTGAAGGTCCAAATCAATGCAGTTTCAAAGGAAGGGCTTCAGAGGCTCTGCACGATCCCAGAGGAATAGGGTCTGATCTAGACAAACCATCAGACATTTTCAAGAAAAAAAAAAATTGCATGATGTATGACGCCATCACGTCAGAAAGGTGACGTGTGATGTAGGTGGAAGTAGGCCGAAAAACTCCATCTCATGTTCTCCTACAACTTTAAAATTGTCCGACATTGTTGTTTTTCCTTTATTTTTGTTAAGGGGTTTGATTTAGTCTTTGCACATTCGTTTTAACACTGGGTCGGTACTTCCACCTACATCACGCGTGACCCTTTCCGATGTGATGACGTCATACATCATACAATGTTCATTTGTTTTGAAAATGTCCGATGGTTTGTCTAGATCAGACTCTATTCCTCTGGGATCATCAGAGCCTCTGAAGCCCTTCCTCTGAAACTGCATTGATTTTGACCTTCAGCCGTTGGTTCCCATTGAAGTCCGTTATGTGGAGAAAAATCCTGGAATGTTTTCCTCAAAAAACTACATTTCTTTTCAACTGAAGAAAGAAATGAACATCTTCGATGAGATGGGGGTGGGTAAATTATCAGGAAATGTTCATTTTGAAGTGAACTAATCCTTTAATGAGTGAATCATTGAATCACTCATTCAACCGATTCATTCAAACCCCAAAGCAACCCCTTTTTATGAATGAGTCACTGAATCAGTGACTCACTCGATTCATTAAAGGACTTTAGCTTATTCACCGTATCCCCCAGAGTTAGATAAGTCCATACATACCATTTTTATCTCCGTGCGTGCCATAACTCTGTCTGACGCACCCACTGCTAGCCTAGCTTAGCACAAAGACTGGAGGTAAACGGCTCCTTTTGCCTACTGCTCAATAAATTACAAAATAATGCCAACAAAATGAAAAGTTGCAATTTTCTAGACCGATATTGCTAGGGACTATACTCAGGCGCTGTGTAATATCACTGCGCCGCTGCACCCATGGTACGGCAGCAAAGCTCCTGGATTATTACGCAGGAATGAGAGTATAGTCCCTAGCCATATCCGTCTAAAAAAAATTGCAACTTTTTATTTTCCGTCGGTCTTAGTACACGATGTAACTATACACATCACAACATGTAAATAGGAAAATGTTGGCGTTATTTTGTCACTTATTGAACAGTAGGCTAGCTGGAGCTGTTTACCTCCAGTCTTTGTGCTAAGCTAGGCTAGCTGGAGCCTTTACCTCGAGTCTTTGTGCTAAGCTAGGCTAGCTGGAGCCGTTTACCTCCAGTCTTTGTGCTAAGCTAGGCTAGCTGGAGCCGTTTACCTCCAGTCTTTGTGCTAAGCTAGGCTAGCTGGAGCCGTTTACCTCCAGTCTTTGTGCTAAGCTAGGCTAGCTGGAGCCGTTTACCTCCAGTCTTTTTGCTAAGCTAGGCTAGCTGGAGACGTTTACCTCCAGTCTTTGTGCTAAGCTAGGCTAGCGGTGGGTGTGTCAGACAGAGTTATGGCACGCACGGAGATGAGAATGGTGTGTATGGACTTATCTAACTCTGGGGGATACGGTGAATAAGCTGAAGTCCCAAAAAGTCGGCGTGTTCCTTTAAAAACCACGGATTCATTTAGTAATAAAACACCGCTGTGTGTCGCTCGGAAATGTTTTCATGAAATTGAGAAAAAACAGGTGACATGTAACAATATTAACTTCTTGTTTATTGAACTGTTGTATAAAATCAATATCACATTAGCAATCGTGCTGATATTCGGGAAAAAACAGCACTCTTGCTCGTGCGATATTACTAAACTAAACTCATATCATATGATATATCATATGATTTTTCCCCCTATATCTTGAATTTTAGTGGCATTTCCTTTAGTTTCACTGCATCATGTTTGTAACAAAGATGACGTAAAGATTTCATGCATTCTTTTTCCCATAATTAATCGCACTAAATTAACGCGTGAAATCGTCAGCCTTAATTATATTATATTAAAGTTGTTTGGCTTTCTAAAAACAAGAGTGTGCATGTGACAACTAAAGAGATCTGAGTCCACTTTAAAGTCTTTTTCACTGAACATTAAAGGGATAGTTCACCCAAAAATGAAGATTAGCCCATGATTGACTCTCCCTCAAGCCATCCCAGGTGTGTATGACATTCTTCTTTCAGACGAATACAATCAGAGTTATATTAAAAAATGTCCTGGCTAATCCAAGCTCTATAATGGCAGTGAATGGTGAGTAAATCATGGGCTAATTTTCATTTTTGGATGAACTAGCCCTTAAAGCTGAAAAGGGGTTGGTAAAATGGCCTCTTTTAACTTGCATGTTATGAGGAATTGGCTTGGATTGGCTTTGTCCAAAGATAATTCGTCAGACTCGTATTACCTTTTCCATCCCAGACAGCAACATAGTGTCGGCCCAGATCCGGCCCGCGTTGAATCCACATGTACCGGATCTGGCCCGGATCTGGGCCGACACTATGTTGCTGTCTGGGATGGCTCAGTAATTCTTCCAGAGGCTCTGGTCATTTTTGATTGCATTTTTGATGCAGTCGTCACTTTTAGGACGTAGTTTTGCTGTTTATGATCATGTGATGCTGGATGTACTCCTTTAAATCATTCTTAACTGCTATAATACATTTCGCAGCTGTGTTGTCGAAGTAACATTTGAATTCAAAAGAAAATGGCAGTGACACATGTTCATGTCAAGTGTAAAGTGCCCTTCACAGTGCTTACTTTAAGTGCTCTGCCCTTTAGAGCGAGTGATGCTCAGTTTCGAATGGAATTCGCTCTTATTTATTTGTGTTCAGCGTAGACACACTTATATTTTTCTTACTCTCTTCAGAAGGCCATGTCAAGGTGCAAATGCAGATCTCTCACGTGCAGAGCTTCCTGTTAATTAAAGCTGCTGAAATGAGACTGTGTGCTGTGTTGGACCTGTTTCAGAGTCACAGGAGGGGAGCTGTTTGAGGATATTGTTGCCAGAGAGTACTACAGCGAGGCCGATGCCAGGTTAGTGCTCGCATACAAATGCAAAACCCTTTCCACCCCACTTATTATAATGCATGAATTAAATAGATACAGTGAGCTTTGTAGTGTATTGTATCGCTTGTAATTTATGAAGCTGTATAAACAGCATGCTGTCAATTACCGCAAAATATAATTCTGCAGTATTTTTTAATCTTTCAAACAATAATGCACTTACAGTGAAAGTTTATGGCACTAAAAATACTATTTCACTGATCTGAGCTCATGGTCTGAAGCTCCCGGCGCAGGAGCTCTTTTAGTGCGTCTGAAACTTTGCTAGTTTAACGACGGGAAAAACAGTCATCGCTCCCGGCTCATGGTCCAGAAGGGTTGTGCCTCGTCTCTTAATGAGTCATGGGTGTGTTTTGGGCGTAACGTGCAATAAACCAATCAGAGTCTCATCTCCCTTTCCCTTTAAAAGCCAGTTGTGCTCGCACCATGAGCGGATTCACTATTTACATGAGGAGAGACTGAACGCTTCTCCAGAGAGGAATCCTTTTATTTTAATATTTAAACGTGTGTGTGTGTGCTGCTGCGCGTCCCTGTGTGTGTAATAATCAGAGTGTGTGTGTCTGTGTGTGCTGCTGTGCGTCCCTGTGTGTGTGATAATCAGAGTGTGTCTGTGTGTGCTGCTGCGCGTCCCTGTGTGTGTGATAATCAGAGAGTGTGTGCTGCTGTGCGTCCCTGTGTGTGTAATAATCAGAGTGTGTGTGTGTGTGTGCTGCTGCTGTGTGTGTAATAATCAGTGTGTGTGTGTGTGCTGCTGCGCGTCCCTGTGTGTGTAATAATCAGAGTGTGTGTGTGTGCTGTTGCGCGTCCCTGTGTGTGTAATAATCAGAGTGTGTGTGTGTGCTGCTGCGCGTCCCTGTGTGTGTAATAATCAGAGTGTGTGCTGCTGTGCGTCCCTGTGTGTGTGATAATCAGAGTGTGTGTGTGTGTGCTGCTGTGCGTCCCTGTGTGTGTAATAATCAGAGTGTGTGTGTGTGTGCTGCTGCTGTGTGTGTAATAATCAGTGTGGTGTGTGTGTGCTGCTGCGTGTTCCTGTGTGTGTAATAATCAGAGTGTGTGTGTGTGTGCTGCTGCGCATCCCTGTGTGTGTAATAATCAGAGTGTGTGTGTGTGTGTGCTGCTGTGTGTGTAATAATCAGAGTGTGTGTGTGTGTGTGTGCTGCTGCGTGTTCCTGTGTGTGTAATAATCAGAGTGTGTGTGTGTGTGCTGCTGCGCATCCCTGTGTGTGTAATAATCAGAGTGTGTGTGTGTGTGTGCTGCTGCGTGTCCCTGTGTGTGTAATAATCAGAGTGTGTGTGTGCTGCTGCGCGTCCCTGTGTGTGTAATAAGCAGAGTGTGTGTGTGTGTGTGTGCTGCTGTGCATCCCTGTGTGCGTAATAATCAGAGTGTATGTGTGTGTGTGCTGCTGTGCGTCCCTGAGTGTGTAATAATCAGAGAGTGTGTGTGTGTGTGTGCTGCTGTGCGTCCCTGTGTGTGTAATAATCAAAGTGTGTGTGCTGCTGTGCGTCCCTGTGTGTGTAATAATCAGTGTGTGTGTGTGTGTGCTGCTGCGCGTCCCTGTGTGTGTAATAATCAGAGTGTGTGTGTGTGCTGCTGCGCGTCCCTGTGTGTGTAATAATCAGAGTGTGTGTGTGTGCTGTTGCGCGTCCCTGTGTGTGTAATAATCAGAGTGTGTGTGTGTGCTGCTGCGCGTCCCTGTGTGTGTAATAATCAGAGTGTGTGCTGCTGTGCGTCCCTGTGTGTGTGATAATCAGAGTGTGTGTGTGTGTGCTGCTGCTGTGTGTGTAATAATCAGTGTGGTGTGTGTGTGCTGCTGCGTGTTCCTGTGTGTGTAATAATCAGAGTGTGTGTGTGTGTGCTGCTGCGCATCCCTGTGTGTGTAATAATCAGAGTGTGTGTGTGTGTGTGCTGCTGTGTGTGTAATAATCAGAGTGTGTGTGTGTGTGTGCTGCTGCGTGTTCCTGTGTGTGTAATAATCAGAGTGTGTGTGTGTGCTGTTGCGCGTCCCTGTGTGTGTAATAATCAGAGTGTGTGTGTGTGTGCTGCTGCTGTGTGTGTAATAATCAGTGTGGTGTGTGTGTGCTGCTGCGTGTTCCTGTGTGTGTAATAATCAGAGTGTGTGTGTGTGCTGCTGCGCGTCCCTGTGTGTGTAATAATCAGAGTGTGTGCTGCTGTGCGTCCCTGTGTGTGTGATAATCAGAGTGTGTGTGTGTGTGCTGCTGCTGTGTGTGTAATAATCAGTGTGGTGTGTGTGTGCTGCTGCGTGTTCCTGTGTGTGTAATAATCAGAGTGTGTGTGTGTGTGCTGCTGCGCATCCCTGTGTGTGTAATAATCAGAGTGTGTGTGTGTGTGTGCTGCTGTGTGTGTAATAATCAGAGTGTGTGTGTGTGTGTGCTGCTGCGTGTTCCTGTGTGTGTAATAATCAGAGTGTGTGTGCTGCTGCGCATCCCTGTGTGTGTAATAATCAGAGTGTGTGTGTGTGTGTGCTGCTGTGTGTGTAATAATCAGAGTGTGTGTGTGTGTGCTGCTGCGTGTTCCTGTGTGTGTAATAATCAGAGTGTGTGTGCTGCTGCGCATCCCTGTGTGTGTAATAATCAGAGTGTGTGTGTGTGTGTGCTGCTGCGTGTCCCTGTGTGTGTAATAATCAGAGTGTGTGTGTGTGTGTGCTGCTGCGCGTCCCTGTGTGTGTAATAAGCAGAGTGTGTGTGTGTGTGTGCTGCTGTGCATCCCTGTGTGTGTAATAATCAGAGAGTGTGTGTGTGTGTGTACTGCTGTGTGTCCCTGTGTGTGTAATAATCAGAGTGTGTGTGCTGCTGTGCGTCCCTGTGTGTGTAATAATCAGAGTGTGTGTGCTGCTGTGCGTCCCTGTGTGTGTAATAATCAGAGTGTGTGTGCTGCTGTGTGTGTAATAATCAAAGTGTGTGTGCTGCTGTGCGTCCCTGTGTGTGTAATAATCAGAGTGTGTGTGTGTGTGCTGCTGCGTGTAGCAGAACACACTTGCGCCGCGTAAGGGTGTCACATTGCGCCGGGTGTGTGATAGGGCCCTGTATCTGTTATATCTGGTTCTGCGTCTGTCATTCCCTCCTCCCACCAAACGGCGGCGCCATCATCAGAATAATAACTTCTGGGTTTCCTTCACACCTGAATCTCGTCACTGATGCTTAGTAACAAAGCTTTGAATCAATTGAATCAGTTGCTTGGCAGAATGATTGACAGTTTCTCAGTGCTGTAAACGCCACACGCTGGTCAGAACAGTGTAAATGCAGCCAAAACTCAGTCCAAACATGCATAAAAACACCTTTTACAAACCAACTGCAATGTTTCAGTGAAGCTGTCATCATTAAATGCATTTAACAAATCATCTGATACCATTAAATATGACGTGTCTCTATAATATGAGTTATTGTATTAAATTGTAGGGCTTGTTTTGTTAGTTTAATGGAGAGTGTGGTTAATCAGAACACTAGGAGACTTTTACCTACAACTCTTCCTTTTTATTATACAAATGTGTCATTAAATGTCTACAAATGTATAAAATGTATAAAAATCATATGCAGACACTGTTTCATGGGTTGACAGAGATCAGCGCCCCCTAGCGGTGAAACATTGACATTTCTGGGTTTTATTTACTGTTTTCTGGACCTTTGTTTTTGCCCCCCTTTTTGCTGTTCATGGTTTTGACCTCTGCATGTTAATGACAGTGTTTTTATCTTACACTGTGTCCACACTGGACGCGACAAACAGACCGTTGCACATCAATTAGCTGTTTGTGTCAGAAGTAGCGCAGCCGCATGGAGTACATCAGAAATAGAACGGGGCGTCAGTCGGGAATTGCGGCGCATCCCGTGTAGACAGCATCACTGATTATAATGCGTTCTATTTTGTCGTGTCGTGCCAATCACGTTTGTGTTACCCTGTTAATGGATCCTCATCAGAAAATCTTGCCCCATAGACTTTCATTGTAAGTGCAATACTTTAAACACAACTAAGAGACGAGTCAAAATTATTGGCTGTGGCTTAACACATTCCACATATACAGTATAGAGTGCATCTCGTAATTCACAAAACAGAAGAACCACAGTTTATCAGTGTTAGTGTGTGCATGATATGATTCTTTTCGTTAACGGACTTCTTTCTATGCCAGTTGTGGGAGCAATCATGTCTGTTATCACAGAGCCAGTATATGTTAAACATGAATTTGTCTGTTTGCTATCATTCGAACTCAACTGTGAGAAGAAATGATCTAAAGTGTGTGCACTGCAGTATGCATTTGTACTTTTAATGTCTGTATGTAGGTCTTTTTGTCTTTCTTGTCTTTGTATGCTCATTGCTGGTGTTATCTTACTGTGGGTCTTTTTGTGTGCTTCTGTGATGATTTTTAACTATTGTGTAAAGTATAGTTCACCCAAAAATGAAAATCTTGTCATCATTTACTCACCCTTATGTCGTTCCAGCCCCATTTGACTTTCTTGTGGAACATAAAATGAGTCATTTTGAAGACTTTCTGTGTTCTCTTCCATTACAACGAACAAAGACTGAAGCATTCAAGATTTAAAAAGGACACAAATGGACCATAAAAGTATCATAAATGTAGCCCAGACAACTCAATATTCCATTTATTATGAAATTATAGAGGCTTGTGTAAGGAATACGTTTTTGGTGTTGTCTTTTTCCCTCTAAACAAAATGCTGTGCATTTTTGTGCATTTAACTGTCCACAAAACATTTCCCCAGAAGCATTGTGTAACATCTAAGTGGTTTTAATTAGGAAAACATGATATGCCTCAATTTTTTGGATTTTCATGGTTGTATCTTTAAATGCAAATGAGTGGCTGCTCCGCCCCCTATCCAAAAAAGGGCGGAGCCTGTACAGCTCATGCCTCGGATACTCTGCCAAAAACTAATTATGTCAAGACTTAAGGGTTTAAATAGAAAGGACAAACCACATCTTATATTTCAAAAGAGATCTGTGCATTAGTGTGAATGTAGCTTATTACATCTCCCACGGTCTATGATGTCATCATAATAATCACTTAGTACTTATAATTACAAGTCAAGTCAACTTTATTTATATAGCGCTTTTTACAATGCAGATTGTTTCAAAGCAGCTTCACAGTGTTAAACAGGAAAATAATGAACAGAATTTGATTCGGCTGTACAGCCGCTCTGGAGAAAACGCTGATGTCATCAGCTCATTTCAATTATCATATATATTCAAGTAATGTAGTTGATATACACTCACCTAAAGGATTATTAGGAACACCATACTAATACTGTGTTTGACCCCCTTTCACCTTCAGAACTGCCTTAATTCTACGTGGCATTGATTCAACAAGGTGCTGAAAGCATTCTTTAGAAATGTTGGCCCATATTGATAGGATAGCATCTTGCAGTTGATGGAGATTTGTGGGATGCACATCCAGGGCACGAAGCTCCCGTTCCACCACATCCCAAAGATGCTCTATTGGGTTGAGATCTGGTGACTGTGGGGGCCATTTTAGTACAGTGAACTCATTGTCATGTTCAAGAAACCAATTTGAAATGATTGGAGCTTTGTGACATGGTGCATTATCCTGCTGGAAGTAGCCATCAGAGGATGGGTACATGGTGGTCATAAAGGGATGGACATGGACATTTTTCCAGTCTTCAACTGTCCAATTTTGGTGAGCTCGTGCAAATTGTAGCCTCTTTTTCCTATTTGTAGTGGAGATGAGTGGTACCCGGTGGGGTCTTCTGCTGTTGTAGCCCATCCGCCTCAAGGTTGTGCGTGTTGTGGCTTCACAAATGCTTTGCTGCATACCTCGGTTGTAACGAGTGGTTATTTCAGTCAAAGTTGCTCTTCTATCAGCTTGAATCAGTCGGCCCATTCTCCTCTGACCTCTAGCATCAACAAGGCATTTTCGCCCACAGGACTGCCGCATACTGGATGTTTTTCCCTTTTCACACCATTCTTTGTAAACTCTAGAAATGGTTGTGCGTGAAAATCCCAGTAACTGAGCAGATTGTGAAATACTCAGACCGGCCCGTCTGGCACCAACAACCATGCCACGCTCAAAATTGCTTAAATCACCTTTCTTTCCCATTCTGACATTCAGTTTGGAGTTCAGGAGATTGTCTTGACCAGGACCACACCCCTAAATGCATTGAAGCAACTGCCATGTGATTGGTTGATTAGATAATTTCATTAATGAGAAATTGAACAGGTGTTCCTAATAATCCTTTAGGTGGGTGTATTTAATTTAGTTTAGTAATTAAATTTATTTGGATATTTATTTGAAAATGTAGTGTCCCCAACTGAGCAAGCCAGAGGCGACAGTGGCAAGGAACCAAAACTCCATCAGGTGTCCTAATGGAGAAATATAAACCTTGGGAGAAACCAGGCTCAGTCGGGGTGCCAGTTCTCCTCTGGCCAATTAACAAACAGTGTATGTTTAATATTTTGGCAGCCTTACAAGTCAGAAGTCATATTAGATCGGAATATTGGAAAGATCGGAGTCATCACGCAGGAGACGGGTTTATTGAGGATGCCATGTCGATGAGCAATTTCAGAGGGTAGACTAATTGACACGGTCTCTGCAGACACTTCAGGGATGAGCTGGTAATGTCTGGGCGCAGGTCCACCATCTGATCTGGATACGGCCCGGATCCGGCTGACTGCAGTAAACCTCGGGATAAACAGAGAGACTAACATTAGCGTAGATGCCATTCTTCTTATGATGTAACGAGTACATCAGGTGTTATGGGAAGTGTTCCCGGTTCCGGCTGACCTAGTTAATGCAGCCTAACAATCATTTAATTGATTTAAATAAAATATAAATTAAAAATGTTTTATGTGTATGCCATAGTAAAGAGATGTGTTTTTAGTCTAGATTTAAACTGACAGAGTGTGTCTGCTTCCCGAACAATGCTAGGAAGGCTGTTCCAGAGTTTGGGTGCTAAATAGGAAAAGGATCGACCGCCTGCAGTTGATTTTGATATTCTAGGTATTATCAACTGGCCAGAGTTTTGAGACCGCAATAGACGTGATGGAGTATGATGCGTTAAGAGCTTGCTCAAGTACTGGGGAGCTAAACCATTTAGTGCTTTGTAAGTAATTAGCAAGATTTTAAAATGTATGCGATGTTTAATAGGGAGCCAGTGCAGTGTTGACAGAACCGGGCTAATATGGTCATACTTCCTGGTTCTAGTAAGAATTCGAGCTGCTGCGTTTTGGACCAGCTGCAGTTTATTTATTAAGCAAGCAGGGCAACCACCCAGTAGAGCATTACAATAATCTAGCCTTGAGGTCATGAACGCATGTACTAACTGTTCAGCATTTTGCATTGAAAGCATGTGCCGTAATTTAGATATATTTTTAAGATGGTAGAATGAAGTTTTACAGATGCTAGAAACGTGGCTTTCAAATGAGAGATTGGTATCAAAGAGCACACCCAGGTTCCTCACTGACGACGAGGACTTGACAGAGCAGCCATCAAGTGTTAGACAGTATTCTAGGTTACTACATGTGGAGTTTTTTTGTCCAATAATTAAAAATTCATTTTTTTAAGTTGCAGGAAATTACTAGTCATCCAGTGTTTTACATCAGCTATGCATTCTGTTAATCTTGTGAATTGGTAAATTTCGTCAGGGCGTGAAGAAATATAGAGCTGAGTATCGTCAGCATAACAATGAAAACTAACGCCATGCTTCCTAATGATATCTCCCAGTGGTAGCATGTACAGGGTGAAGAGCAACGGTCCTAGCACTGAGCCCTGCGGTACTCCATACTGAACTTGTGATCGGTGTGACATCTCTTCATTTACTGCTACAAACTGATAATGGTCAGATAAGTATGATTTAAACCATGCCAATGCAATTCCACTAATGCCAACATAATTTTCGACTCTATTCAAAAGAATGTTGTGGTCGATAGTATCGAATGCAGCGCTAAGATCGAGTAACACTAACAGAGAGATACAACCACGATCGGATGATAAGAGTAAATCATTTGTAACTCTAATGAGAGCAGTCTCAGTACTATGCTACGGTCTAAATCCTGACTGGAAATCCTCACAGATACCATTTCTTTCTAAAAAGGAGCATAATTGTGAGGACACTGCCTTTTCTATCGGATCGGATCTTGAGGTGCCTAAAGATTTCCACCCCTACTATACAATGATTTATTGTTTTATTGTTTGTCTGTGTTGAATAATACAGAAGATAAAAAGCTTAAAAAATAATCACATATTAAATCGCAATCATAATATTTGTAAAAAAAAAAAAATCGCAATTAGATTATTTTCCAAAATCGTTTAGCCTTCGTAGCTACTGCTATATCTGCTGGTAATATGAATCAAACAACAACAGAACAACAGGAAATCACTCTCTGCTCTCGACTGAATAACTTTAGTAGCTTTAATAAGAATACATTTCTTACTTGAATGCTCGGTCAGGGAGATGAACATGGCAGACTGTGTACAGTTCACTGAGGACGGGGTCTATGCTAATAGGGCGGAGTCTGTCAGCAGTTGAGGGCGGGGTCTATGCTAATAGGGTAGAGTCTGTCAGCAGTCATAGGCAGGGTCTGTGCTAATAGGGCGGAGTCTGTCAGCAGTCATAGGCAGGGTCTATGCTAATAGGGCAGAGTCTGTCAGCAGTCAGGTGCGGGGTCTGTGCTAATAGGGCGGAGTCTGTCAGCATTTGAGGGCGGGGTCTATGCTAATAGGGTGGAGTCAGTCAGCAGTTGTGGGCGGCAGTCTATGCTAATAGGGCGGAGTCTGTCAGCAGTTGAGGGGGTCTATGCTGATAGGGCAGAGTCTGTCAGCAGTCATAGGCGGGGTCTGTGCTAATAGGGCGGAGTCTGTCAGCAGTTGTGGGCGACCATCTATGCTGATAGGGCAGAGTCTGTCAGCAGTCATAGGCAGGGTCTGTGCTAATAGGGCGGAGTCTGTCAGCAGTTGAGGGGGGTCTATGCTAATAGGGCAGAGTCTGTTAGCATTTGAGGGCGGGGTATATGCTAATAGGGCGGAGTCAGTCAGCAGTTGTGGGTGGCAGTCTATGCTAATAGGGCGGAGTCTGTCAGCAGTTGAGGGGGTCTATGCTAATAGGGCAGAGTCTGTCAGCAGTCATAGGCGGGGTCTGTGCTAATAGGGCGGAGTCTGTCAGCAGTTGAGGGCGGGGTCTATGCTAATAGGGTAGAGTCTGTCAGCAGTCATAGGCAGGGTCTATGCTAATAGGGCAGAGTCTGTCAGCAGTCAGGTGCGGGGTCTGTGCTAATAGGGCGGAGTCTGTCAGCATTTGAGGGCGGGGTCTATGCTAATAGGGCGGAGTCAGTCAGCAGTTGTGGGCGGCAGTCTATGCTAATAGGGCAGAGTCTGTCAGCAGTTGAGGGGGTCTATGCTAATAGGGCAGAGTCTGTCAGCAGTCATAGGCGGGGTCTGTGCTAATAGGGCGGAGTCTGTCAGCAGTTGAGGGGGGTCTATGCTAATAGGCAGTCAGGTGTGCAGTCTATGCTAATAGGGCAGTCGTGGGCGGGGCCTGTGCAATGTGACATCACAAAAGCTAGATTCTGCAAACGGCTTTTTCTGAGACACTGCTTATGATTTATAGGGATTAAAAAAAGAGGAGTGGGTGGATTTTTAACATTATAGGGTGGTTGTGTACTCACACTTGCGACACACATTTATATTCAAACACCATATAAAAGTTAATTTTGCATAAGAGGTTTTTTAAACAATGCCTTTGTAGCCATTTCTAGTTTTTTGCATCACTTTAATGCGTTTTTTTTTAAGGATCAAGGCAGGGTTCCCGCTAACCAGTCTTTCTTTATAAAGAACAGATTTGTCAGTAAATGGCTTTGTGTCTTTATTTAGGGCACCTGTGCAACCGACACGTCCAATCTCATCCGCTTAATTGACGCCAGCATTTAGAGAAGTCATAATACAGAGGTTCACTTACTTTATCCATCATGTGCTGTCAGTGATCACTCAGTATCTTCAATACAATTTTAAGAAGACGTATTGTTTGAGTGTTCATAGTTAAGTCAGTGTTTGCCTATAATTGTGATCAGACAATCAATGCAGGGTTCACAAATCATATCCTTTTAATGAATCAATTCATCCAGTTCACAAAACAAGTCTGAATCTGAATCACATCTGATCTAGTCTGCTTTTACAAATGCCTCGTAAGCCTAAATCAATCGTTGAGACCATTGGCGCCAATGCAATCTTGGGTTTTTGTTGCTTTTGGGAAATGCCGTCCTGGTTCTCCAGTTCAACTGACTGATTCAATCTGACTGCAGTGGTCACATTTCCACCACATAAACATATCATATGGCTTCAGAAGTGTAGGAATATTGTGCATAGGTTTTATGGACCTCTTTTGTGAGACTTTTAAAATCCTATTGAAAGCTACAGTCCACATTCATAGTAATGTAAAAGAGCGATCAGCTCAAATTTCAGTGTTCCACTGAAGAAAGACAGACAGAAAGAAAGAAAAGAAAGTCAATAGGGATTTCAATGACATGAGGGGTTTTTCATTTCTGGCTGGAATATTATTGTAAATGCACCAGTTTTATAGCAAATATCATATTTTCTACAGTCTTGCACTGACTGGAGTACAGTATTTGTTCCAGTCCCAGTTAAACTGGTGTTCAGTCTTCACTGTTTGTTTGTCAGCTGTTTATTTTCTGACTGTGCTTGCTGAACTGTTCAATCTTTCTCCTTTGGCTTCCTCGCTGTGTCTCTCTCTCTCACAGTCATTGCATACAGCAGATTCTAGAGAGTGTTAATCATTGTCACTTAAATGGCATTGTACATCGAGACTTGAAGGTTAGTATGACAGGCTCAAACCTCCATTGTTTGAACCAATAATAATCCGCGGGTTCCCATTGTGGAAGCCTCCTCTACTCACCCCAACCTGATCCCTCGAAACACAGCTACACACAGAGAAACGTGTGTGTGGCGGTGGGCTGAGGGGTACAAACGCAGATGATGACCTCAGAGCGAAGGTTGTGCATGTAGCAACTAGTCGGGGACTGTATGTTTGACCCTGTAGGATTGTCTTTTCTGTATGTGTGTGTTGATGGTGACTGTGCCCTTTTTGATTGAAATGCAAAACGGGTATCAGAACCCATAAGTCAATGCTTTAGTGGGTCAAGCACACAGTCGCCCAAGCAAACACCACTTCTGGATTGAGATTTTGGGGAGCAAGACAAGAGAGGTAATGATGACAGGGCGTATATATAACTGTATACAAATTGTTCACAAACAATTGTATTACTGCACAGTAGGGCTGGGAAATACCACGTCATATTTTAATGTTAAAATTTTTGCACACACACAAAAAAAATACAAATATATATGTGGAAAAATGGTCATTTACAGAAAAAGCATTATGAAATGATTTATTAATGGTTTGTGATGCAGCTGCTGTGAGATATAATACAGTTGACTGCTTCATGTCAACACAAGTTTCTTTGCGAACTCTCAATTACATTGTGCCTCGTTTACAAAATAAAGTGCTCCGAACAAACATATAATACTTCAATATGATCCGGGACGGCGTTAAAATAAACCATCCACTTGTTTCCGACACTGGGATCCTATCTGTACAGAGACAGAGTTTAAACTGGACGATCAAAGCCAACGTTCTTTCACTCTTCTATTTGTCCTGTTGTTGGCAGATGTCAGAAACTGAACGCACATCTGTATACTGTATCAGTGTAGACAGCGTCAGTCATTATAATCTGACCGCACATCTGTATACTGTATCAGTGTAGACAGCGTCAGTCATTATAATCTGAACACACATCTGTATACTGTATCAGTGTAGACGGCGTCAGTCATTATAATCTGAACGCACATCTGTATACTGTATCAGTGTAGACAGTCAGTCATTATAATCTGAACACACATCTGTATACTGTATCAGTATAAACAGTCAGTCATTATAATCTGAACGCACATCTGTATACTGTATCAATGTAGACAGCATCAGTCATTATAATCTGAACACACATCTGTATACTGTATCAGTGTAGACAGCGTCAGTCATTATAATCTGAACACACATCTGTATACTGTATCAGTGTAGACGGCGTCAGTCATTATAATCTGAACACACATCTGTATACTGTATCAGTGTAGACAGCGTCAGTCATTATAATCTGAACACACATCTGTATACTGTATCAGCGTAGACAGCGTCAGTCATTATAATCTGAACGAACATCTGTATACTGTATCAGTGTAGACAGTCAGTCATTATAATCTGAACACACATCTGTATACTGTATCAGTATAAACAGTCAGTCATTATAATCTGAACGCACATCTGTATACTGTATCAATGTAGACAGCATCAGTCATTATAATCTGAACACATCTGTATACTGTATCAGTGTAGACAGCATCAGTCATTATAATCTGAACACACATCTGTATACTGTATCAGTGTAGACAGCATCAGTCATTATAATCTGAACACACATCTGTATACTGTATCAGTGTAGACAGTCAGTCATTATAATCTGAACACACATCTGTATACTGTATACTGGGGACTATTGTGCAATGATGTATAACTATTGGTCTATGTCTTGCTCTGGAGGCGGTCATAAGCAAACGCATTTGCCAGTGAGACGTCACAAATCACCCAGTATCAAAACAGGCCGTTTTTGTAGCTTGATTAAATAAATGCTGTGTTTATAATGAGGAGCACGTTTTAAACTCTCAAACTTGCAGGATGTTTTAATGTTACAAACACCTCTTATATGTCAAAAGATCAAGGCAAATTTGATTTCTCATGTAATGACCCTTAAACTGCACATTTTAAGTTTCTTTGGATAAAAATGTCTGCCAAATATAAATATTTGCAATATATATATTTACACAATATGTTTTATACTAAACAAGTACATTTTTTGTAAAACAAGTATGATGTATTTAGGAAATTCTAAGGCATTCTTAAATGTAAATTTTTTTTAATTTAACTATTCTCACTTAAATTATGCTGATAGTATAGTTTTTTTTAATTAAATTGGTAAAAACACATAACAACTGACAATAAGACAGAATCTGTGCATATTTAATCAAATTTAGCAAGTCTCATGAAATTTTACAAATCAGTTTTGAGCTATCCTTCCTTAAATCACATTTCTGGACTTCCGTTTCAGTCTGACTGCTCTGATCAGATTTTACATGGTTTATGTCACTTTCACATAAAACTTAAACGTGAACATGTCAGATTTTGTTATAGGAAACGATTGTTGTTTTTAATGTACTAGTCCAGCGCCGCGGACCCGCAGCTACATATTGTCATGTTGTAAATAAGACAACATCTGTATTGCAAACCCCTCCATTTTGAGGTTGTTGATGTTGTTTTTGGCATATACCTACCAACTCAACGTCAGTGCTACAGAACCCAATGCAGATATTCCAGAAATAATCGGATTTAGACTCACAGTGTGAACGTAGCCTAATTCAAAGGGAAACAATTGCTGCATCACAATTCGCACAACACTACTCTTTCTAGTCAAACACACCTGACTGAACTCATCAGCTCATTAGTAGAGATGGACGGGTTAAATGTTGGTGTGCTTCCACCCAGCCCTACTGCATACTCATTTGAAATGCAACACTAAAACTTTAAGTAACGTGAAGCCCATGTAAGTCTTATTCATCACCTCCAAGCCCATGCTCCCTTACTCTCAATGATGTGCACAGATAGTGAGTGTGTGCTTGTCACTAACCCACACCCCCTGGTGTTTGCATGCAGTCATTGCATTCAGCAGATCCTTGAGGCTGTTCTCCACTGCCACCAGATGGGAGTGGTCCATCGGGACCTGAAGGTGAGTAGAGACGCTGAGGGTCTTAAACACCAAGTCCTTCTTCTTTGTCCTCTTGTACTGATCCAAGACCTGTGGCTTTTACTAAGGCCTGCAAAATGTCTTATATATAAATATTATACAAGTGCTTAGTAACAGAGTTAGAGTGGGGAATCAAGTGACCAATGTTATTATGTTTTTGCATCATTAATGACAAAACACTAAAAATTAAGCCTATGCGGGTTTAGGTGGAAATGGTGTTTTCTTTCGATCTTCAGACAAAAACCAGCACAGGCTCTTGTCGCTGCTAATTTGCCAATCAAATGAGCCAGGTGCAACCAGGAGATTGTTTTTCCTCCTCTTGTAATCTGAATTTGCATCAGCCTGGATTCTGCTCTGTGATTGGCTGCTGTCATACTGTTACATGGTGACTTGCACAAAAAAGAGAAAACAAAGCAAATATAATAGACACAAAACAGTAATGTATACTGTATATTTAAAGGGGTCATGAACTGCATTGTTTTATTGTTTTATAATGGTTCCTGTGGTGCACTTATAAAGTTAGTATGATTTTTACATCAAAAATGGCCACTGCTGTGATTGGCTGCTGTGAGACTTCAGTGTAAACGCCCACTGCTGTGATTGGCTGCTGTGAGGCTTCAGTGTAAATGCCCACTGCTGTGATTGGCTGCTGTGAGACTTCAGTGTAAACGCAGACTGCTGTGATTGGCTGCTGTGAGACTTCAGTGTAAACGCCCACTGCTGTGATTGGCTGCTGTGAGGCTTCAGTGTAAACGCCCACTGATGTGATTGGCTGCTGTGAGACTTCAGTGTAAACGCCCACTGCTGTGATTGGCTGCTGTGAGACTTCAGTGTAAACGCCCACTGCTGTGATTGGCTGTTGTGAGACTTCAGTGTAAACGCCCACTGCTGTGATTGGCTGCTGTGAGACTTCAGTGTAAATGCCTACTGCTGTGATTGGCTGCTGTGAGACTTCAGTGTAAACGCCCACTGATCTGATTGGCTGCTGTGAGTCTTCAGTGTAAACGCCCACTGATGTGATTGGCTGCTGTGAGATGTCAGTGTAAATGCCCACTGCTGTGATTGGCTGCTGTGAGACTTCAGTGTAAACGCCCACTGCTGTGATTGGCTGCTGTGAGACTTCAGTGTAAATGCCCACTGCTGTGATTGGCTGCTGTGAGACTTCAGTGTAAACGCCCACTGCTGTGATTGGCTGTTGTGAGTCTTCAGTGTAAACGCCCACTGATGTGATTGGCTGCTGTGAGATGTCAGTGTAAACGCCCACTGCTGTGATTGGCTGCTGTGAGACTTCAGTGTAAACGCCCACTGCTGTGATTGGCTGTTGTGAGTCTTCAGTGTAAACGCCCACTGATGTGATTGGCTGCTGTGAGACTTCAGTGTAAACGCCCACTGATGTGATTGGCTGCTGTGAGATGTCAGTGTAAAGGCCCACTGCTGTGATTGGCTGCTGTGAGACCTCAGTGTAAACGCCCACTGCTGTGATTGGCTGACATCTTTGCATATGAAATAGCTAGTATTACATGTGGAACTCTCACGAAAACTTTTAGCATGTTTGTACTATTACAGCTCTCAAGGTTAACTAATGGTGAAAAGTGTTGATTATGGCATTATATTGAGATCTATAGCATTATATTCAGATGGTGGCATTAAAGGTTGCAGTGATGAGCATTGTAGCCGATCACAGACATGTTGAGCTCATGAATGCAGTGATCTTGTGATTTCTGCACACTAACGAATGCTTGCATCATAACTAACAGTGCTAACACAATATAAATAAGAGATTTATTGATTATAACGGGAGTTTTGGGTCCAGAACTCAGTCACTGATAAACTCGTGCTGTTTTATTGACAGCTCCAGCGATTGTAAAAGGAGCATTCTTTGATCACTTTCTATATATAATTTAATCACGGTTTAAATAATTGTTTTCATATACTAAGAGAAACAATGTGAAGTTGAGCGTTTAGTCACTGGTTTGATTTACTGACACAGACAAAGAACATCTGACTGTACATGAATCATTACATATCAGAAATCACTGGTCTCAGATCAGGCATTAGAATTAACACGGTTACTCACATGTTTGTGGCATTACTGTCCAGTCCATATTGTAAAAGTCTGTTTGCAAAGCCTGTGCTGAAATTGCGATCGATTTCCTAAAAAATCTACAGTGAAATGTAGCAAATACAAATAAATAATGCTCAACTGAGACATTCACAGTGTTGAAAATAAATAAGAACATTCCTAACATTAAGATCCTTTGGAAGGTAATGTTATTTTTAGTCACTCTTCTCTCCTTGTCATCTCACTAACACACCAGTGGGCGGGGCCAAAGCTGCAATGAGGCGGTCCTTATAGATTCCACAACGAGTCGTTCTCTAGGCTTGGTTACAATAAAAGCTGTTTTTGGACGAACAAGGAAGTTTTCAGTTCTGAAACTTACAGGATATTCTTATAGTATGATGTGACCTCTTATATGTCAAAAGCTCAAGATTAATTTATTTCTCAGTTCATGACCCCTTCAGTATTTCTTTCCATAGAATAATAGCTCTAATCTGCAATACAAATGGGCAAAATTGGCACATTGAGATTACAAGACTGGCATTTGAATATGAACAAGTACAAATGAGATTTAAGGGCTACGGGGAGGTTTTTTTTCTAAACTATTCCTTTAAGAAGATATTTTTGGCAGGGGATTTGTTGGAATGGCCACAACATGACAAAGTGGCAAGCAATGAATTCAATGCTAAGAGTTTTTATCCTTACCAGCAAAATCAAACAGAATACAGTTGTGGATGTGATATGCTTTCCTTCCTCATTTATCCCTTTTAACACTCTCAGAAAAAATGTGTAAAAACTGTACCTTTAGGGGAACAACAGCTTGTCACTGCCGTACCCTTAGGGCTGTGCGATATTGAAGAAAAATGCGATATGCAATACTGTAACATTAGTCCACTGGAGGCAAGGTTGAAGAACCCATGTGCAGTTTTTATTAACAAAAATCCAAAACATAAAACAAAGACTTGGCTTAACTAGATTTGACTTGGCATGAACTAGAAACAAAAATTGGCATGGCATGGCATGGCATGGCATGGCATGGCATGGCATGGCATGGCATGGCATGGCATGGCATGGCATGGCATGGCATGGCATGGCATGGAACTCACCAACAATGGGTAACACATTCACTAACAAACAATACTCGCCCAGGACCATGGCAAGCATGAGGGTTTAAATACACTGAGACTAATGACAAGACAAGGGACACCTGTGAACAATGATTAACCAATGAAAACATGACAACAGAACACATGACAAAGGATCGCATGACAAAACCAGGAAGCAAGACAGTGAACGTGGCAAACTAGAACATGAAATATGAACATGGCAGTGAACAAAAACTAACATGAAACATGACCAAAACCCCAAACACACTGTGACAAATACCTTGTTAAATAATGCGATATTCGATATGCGATACGGTATTGCTTTAAGTGTGTAAAATCAATTTAAATTATATGAAAACAATTATTTAAAAACTGAGAATGACACCATTTATGTGTTTCACATTCTTTCTGGGAAAAGAAAGCATCGCTACAACTTCTGAAAGTGACCAGCAGTGTTTTAGCTAAAATTAATGTCACAAATCTGACAATATCATTTAACATCAATGTAAACAAACAAAAAATGTAATGCCAATATTTAAATACCAAAAACTCTTTGCTTGACTTGGTAATATATAGTTATATCAACCTAAAACCGTTATATCAACAGACACCTGAACTAGGGGTGGACGATTATTTTTGTTATTTTAATTCATCTTTCTTGTGCGCACGTTTCGGTGTGTGTGTCAGACAGCGCGAGACTGCAAGGAGTGGTTTTTGCAAGTTATTGCGTTAAGCAAGTCACATAAGTAACAGTCGTGTGCCCAGTCTATTCTCTGCTATATGCGTCGACCTAAAACGTACACTTTCACAATGTTGAAGTAGCCTATTAAAATCATTCAGATATTGCGTGCCATTGCGATTATGTACATTTGTGATATTTCGATAATTACGATATATTGTGCAGCTCTACTTAAAATGACATTTTTGTACCTTTTTCACCCTTAAAAGGTGCATATAGAGTAGCATATGTATGCTTAAGGTACTACTATGAACATTTTATGGGTACAAAAATGTAATTTTAAGAGTACGGCAGTGACTGACAAGCTGTTGTACCCCTAAAGGTACATTTTTTTTCTGAGAGTAAAGGAATGTCACTTATTAGCAAACAGAAGGTCTGTCTTACCTTGTTATGACTTGTCCAACAGTTAGAGGAATGTTAGTGGTTTGCTGTCAGAAAGTCTTTTGATTGAATTTTATTAAAGTTTTATAGAGCACCCAACAACCATTTGCAAAAGCAATATTGTACACTTACGAGGACACATTATTAGTCATGTAGGGCAGAAATGGGGAAGGTTTTATCGTGCTAATATGTAAGGCAACAAATGAGCGCCTGCAATAATGTGCTACCAGATTCTGCTGTTCAAATGATCCTCAGGAGAATCATAGATCTGCTCTCTAATCTACTCTATTCGTCATTATCTCTCGCTTCTCTATCAAAGGACAACATCCGGCTGTTCTTTATATTATCTCGACACCCCTGTAATTAGTTTCTAATGTTTCCTCCTTTGCCTCGCCGTATTTGATGGCGACGTGGAGTAAACTCGTGTAGCTCGGCTGTGGTGTTTGCTAAGTCAAGACTAGTTTCTGCTTTGATAAAACTAGAAAGACTAGACGCTGTGATGATGACGTCCATGTCAGAAGCAAGTGGCGGTGCTTCACCATTAACAACCATGCAAGATGACAAATATATGTGACCCTGGACCACAAAACCAGTCATAAGATTTATACATCATCTAATAAATAAGAATCATTGATGTGTGGTTTGTTAAGGACAATATTTGGCCGAACTATTTGAAAATCTGGAATCTGAGGGTGCAAAAAAATCTAAATATTGAGAAAATCTCCTTTAAAGTTGTCCAAATTAGCAATGCATATTACTACTAATAATACATTTCTGATATATTTACAGGTAGGGCATTTACAAAATATCTTCATGGAACATGATCTTAATATCCTCATGATTTTTGGCATAAAATAAAAAATGTTTACCATACCCTTACAATGCATTGTTGGCTATTGCCACAGACACACCCGTGAGACGCACGACTGGATTTGGGCTCCAGGGTCACATATGGTAGTAAAGCATTGGCTTTCCGAATCAGGAGCGGAGACTAAGATTTTCTGAATGCTTTTTTGAGACTTTGAGTCCCGCCATTTTAAAACTGGGCTCATTTGACTCGGCTACATTTACAGTCAGTCCAAATTCAATTGGAATCTGAACTAAATGATTGACTGTCCACTGTAATATTAAAGTTTGTGTTGATAAAGCAATGACTGCATGACTCCCTAGCATGTTGATCTAACTAACTGCACCTGACAAACCAGCCTTATGTCCTCTTGGTGTTATTATGGGTCTGAGTAAAGTTTTGACTGCTCTTTCTAGACTCCCCTGACATAAGAGTCCCTTCGTATTGATGATACTCAATTCTAAACTAAAACAATACAGTGACACATCCCCTACTGTGAGAAGCTGTTTGTTGTTTACTACAAAAAATGTGTATATCAGTAATTATGAATGTATGCATTCATGAACAAGGCTCATATGAAAGGGGTTGTCTGAAGGTTTTAGTGTATGTATGTTGGAAGTGCTCGGGTTTATAATTAATTCATTATTTCTTTCTTTCTTTCAAAACAAAAATCATAAATGGTCATGACTCATGTGCAGAGTTGAAAACTATAATGTCTTAATGGGTTATGCAGAGATTGCTTCTGATCTAGTTGAATTTTTACACATTTTTGCAAAGACATTCATGCATATTTATTACATTTGTGAAAAACAGAAAAAAAATAACATGCACAAACATCTAAAATTAGTTTTTCAGACATCTCTAATAAAACAAACACCATTTGTTCTTTAAGGCTTTTTGAATGGAATAGTTCCACTACTATATTGTTTGTGTGATTATATTACATTTTAATGTTTAATGTAAACTGTTGTTGCTCAGTCTTCCTGAAGTGCTGCGTAACCCTAGAGACTTAGTTTTTGAAAGACTTGGTTCAAAACTATGTATCAGAGCTTGTCCAAGCACAAAAATCACTCCTTTTTTTAAAAAAAAATTATCAATAATTTGAAATCAATTTTGAAAATATAGACAAAAGTATTCATAATGTTTCCTTTTATATGTTAAACATTTCCTTTGAAGCTTTGAGCAGTTTGACCCAAGTCTTCCATGACGGTGTTTCTCAACTGGTGGGTCGCGGAGAGTCAAATAAACAACAGCAGCAAATGTATTTCTAATGCAAGACTTTTATTTTGAAAGACGTGTGTGAAAGGTGCTGACTCTTCTGTCGGAGAAAAGCTGTCCTGATTCAGTGCATGCGCTCAGATGAGATGTTGTCCGGCTGTATGTCAGTGTCATTTTCTAACATTACTTTCAAATTAAAAAGTCTCTCACCTCAGAAAAACAAACTGTCCTGCAATGTGGAACAAACATGATCACACACATACACACAAACACACACACATACACACATATACACACACACACACAGAGGTGTGACTCCAATAGAAAGCCTTTTTTATAGAAATTGGCAAATACAATCAACAATTCCTGCATAAATCTAAAAAATTTCACACATAAATGAAGGCCTGGTACTAGAGCACAAAAACAATGTGAAACGCACATGATCACACACACTCACACACACACACTCTCACTCCCTCACACACACACACTCGCACTCACTCCCTCACACACACACATACACATACACACACAAACACTCACTCACTCTCTCACACACACACCCAGACACACACTCACTCCCTCACACACACACACACACTCACTCCCTCACACACACACACACACACACACACACACACTCACTCACTCACTCACTCCCTCACACACACACACACACACACACTCACTCCATCACACACTCACTCCCTAACACACACACACACACACACTCACTCACTCACTCCCTCACACACACACTCACACACACACACACACACACTCACTCACACACTCACTCACTCACTCGCACACACACTCACTCACTCACACACACACACACACACACACACTCACACACACACACACACACACACTCACTCACTCACACACACACACACACTCACTCACTCACTCACACACACACACACACACACTCACTCACACTCACTCACTCACTCACTCACTCACTCACTCACTCACACACACACACGCACAGACACACACTCTTCATATCTGCTTATTGCTGTTTTATTGTTGGTTTTATTTACTTTAAAAAAAATAATTTCTTATTCTAAAGTTAATTATTTTATATATTTGGATTATTGAAATGAATAATATGTGATTACAATCAAGTCTTTTCTTTTAGTGGCAACCTATGTGGCATTATTGCAATAACAAAACACTTCAAAAGGCCTCAAATGACAACAAAAACATTCAAAACTTTGACAGAAATACTGATTTAATGTATTTTGTAATATTTGACTATATATATTTACAAAATATTCATCACAAAAGCTGTTATAAGAGCAGTCGGCCACATCCAGAAAATGAATGGATCTCTATGGGGCCTCTGCTGGAGAGAAATGGTAATTGCACTTTCTTTCTAAAACTATATTATCTGCAAAAAACATTTCTAACCAGCAGATGGCAGAATTCTGCCTCTAACTCCTAGATCAGTGTTTTACTGGAGTTCCACCAGCCCTGCACATTGTGTTTGTCTCCCTGTATCTGACACTAATGAGCTGATGAGATGAATCCAAGCGTGCCACACGAGTCCTGAACACTGAAGCTCATAAGCCCCGCCCTCTCCATGTGTTCTAATGGGACATAAGACAAACTAAACAATCAAATTACACTTCAAATACATTTTTTTACAATTTGACATTTTTTAGGCAGTTTTTAATCACACTGATGTTAGTTCAAGTGTTCGTTCTTTAAATACGTTTGGTTTTAGTTAGTTATCTGATGCTATAAAAACGGTTGTGTGGCGTTATGATTGACAGCTGTGATTGACAGCTTCTCTGAGTATTCACTGAGGCACTAACGGACATTTTTCAGGAGGAGATTGGAGCTTAAACTTTAATCTCAACATTTCCACAACAAGTTGTTGATTAGGCGGGAGTGTGGGCGGGACCTTGATATCGCGGCTCAACTTCGTGCTCACGACCGCGCAGACTTTGAACACTGACGGATTCACTTACGTCAATGGAAGAGAGGGAAGGCGTGTCGTCCATCTTTTTTTACAGTCTATGGTTGAATCAGCTGTGATAGATGAGGGAGACATGGAAAACTGTGCAGGGCAGGTTTGAGAACCACTGACCTAGAACAATATCCAGAAACAACTCATATTTAATTTTGATCATCATTAAGGTCTTTTTTTCATAAAAAATGTAATATTTCATATCATTGCAGTAAATGGGTTAAAACAAGTACTTCATATCCCCCAAAACACGGCATAAACGTATAGAGGAGAAGTAAACGGAAAAAATAAATGGTTGAGTGAATCGTTCAATGACTCACTCAATAAAACAATGATTTTGCTGCCACCTACTGGCGGTTTTAGTATCATTACATTGCAGCTGAGGTGCTGAGAGAGTGAGGAAGATTGAAGATGATTGTGTCTCTGAATTGTGAAGGCTCCCACGGCCCATCCGGTTGAGAACCACTGCTTTATAATGAAGATGATTGCATGCATTCCCTTAATATATAAGTATGGGGAGAAAGAAAACCACATCAACTTTTGTTTTGTCTGTCACCCAAAGCCAGAGAATCTCCTCTTAGCCAGCAAACTAAAGGGCGCCGCAGTGAAACTGGCTGATTTCGGGCTGGCCATCGAGGTGCAGGGAGACCAACAAGCCTGGTTTGGTTAGTTTTCAACAAATCAACACTGGTCTAAAAATGTTGTTTGAAGTGTGTAACTCTTCTTTTGTGAAACCCCCACAGAAAATGGCTTGTATCAATCGCACACCATGTTGTCTTTTATTAATAATCTTTATCTAAGTAGCCTTTGCCTCTTTTCTTAATCACAGAACTTTAAAATGATGATTATTATTATTGTATCACCAAGTTTGACTTGTGTGTTGTGTAATTAGTCTTACTTCTGGACAAACCCTGATCTTGTTAGCGTTTAATTGCAGTGATCTCCAGGGCTTTACTCTCAGCTCCAGTTTTCTCTCTCATTATGGGCTGCTTTGCCTCAGGGCTTTGATGGGACGTCAGGGACCGAAGATATTTTAGAATTAGGCTGCAATCCAAAGACAAAAATGCCTTAAGTAAATTGTATTTAGGATTATTCAGGGGGAGACTGTTTAAAGAAAAAAGTTAACTCAGTTAAGTTTAAATGAGGTCGTGCTATTTTCTTTTTGTAGGGTTCGCTGGAACGCCAGGTTATCTGTCTCCTGAGGTGCTGAGGAAGGAGCCGTACGGAAAACCGGTCGACATGTGGGCATGTGGTAGGTAGATTTAAATTGTACTTCTGGACTCTTAACATTGCAGCCTTGTAGTCCTAGTTGCACTTGAAATTTAACACACTAACCCCCGGTTCCACAGACCAGGCTTAAACTAGTCCCAGACTAAAATGCATGTTTGAGCCGTTTTAACTGAAAGCATATTTTAAAATAAGTCAGTGCCATTGTTTTGTATCAAGATTCGCACCAGTAATGTTTTTTTCCTAAGGCACGTTTATAAAATCCTAATTGAACAAAGGCCTAATGACAAGGTCAACCGGGCCTAAGACTGGCTGGAGAAAAAACGAATAAATACACATGTATGTTCATTAAGTACATTATACATGAGCATGCTTAACCCGCTTTTTGGTCATTCTTGACCCAAAAAATGTACAGTTTTTTATTAAATTTTTTTTTTTTTTTAAATGTTTTATTTCATCTGAATGGCGAAACTTGGTAAAGGTTTTGGCACTTGCTATGTGAACACACACACACACACACAGGGGTGTGCAGAGAGTTCTTCAGGGGCAGGGGCTCAAATGTAAAAAAGGGGCAATATGTAAAAATAAAATAAAATAATCTGAACTTGTTTTGCCAGATCACGATTGGTTGGTGTATTATACATGACAAACGGACATTGATGAATTATGTAATATTTTAAAATATATAGATTTTTAATTAAATTGACACATTAGCTTTGATTATTGATGAAAAATATCCGAACAGACTGGAAAACCAGCCAATCAAAACGCACGCAGCCCATAGCAACGCGTTATGGCAACGCCTCAGATATGTAAAAATAAACAGAAATTTTCCGACTTTTGAGCCGTTCGTTATTATAAGTCAAATTTATTTTGTTTTATTGACCACAAATATTATCATTGATATTTGTCTGAGAGGGGCACTTTTGATTAATTTTGAAAACACACACACAGATCATGGACATGGTCACACGTGTGCTCCCTGCGGTCAAAAATGAGCGCATTGGAAATGAATGGGAGGTGAATTTCCTCTAGTGGAAGCGTCTGGTACTGCGCACAAACAAACTCTCACTGAAAGCTCATTTCTTCAGATATCAAACTCAACCTGTTTAGATTTATAGCTTTGATTTTTCAGTTTTAGAGTAAAACGTGTTTTGGAAAATATATATTTCATAAAAATAGTAGTTTTGTGCATTTTTCATAACAATAAACGTACGTTCATTTAATTGAAATTAAACAAAACAGTCATTTTTGATCATGAAGAGCACCAGAGGGTTAAATGTATAATTATAAATGAAGTTACAGTTTGATTGCAATGGTAGACATGTTTTATGCCATCTAAATAAAGGCTTTTCATCAAATTTCTTTTTATAGGCAGAGTTTTCATATGATATGACTATTTAATTGTCTTCCAGCCAATCAGAATCGAGTATTCAGACCACAGTATAAAATATAATAACTTATGTGTATATTATATATTTTTATAGGTGTGATTCTTTACATCCTTCTCGTGGGTTACCCTCCTTTCTGGGACGAAGACCAGCATCGACTTTATCAGCAGATCAAAGCTGGAGCATATGATGTAAGACTTCTAACCCAGATTACCAGTGTATCATATATAACCATAGTTGGTACTATATCCGATTATAATAGTAGTGACAGTTAATAAAGAGATATCATATCACCACATATCATCATTATTTTGATACTCCTCCATCAGATATGGAGGGAGAGAGCGGCTGGTTTTATCCAACGTGGCTCAGATGCCTTTAGTACATCTGGACGAGACTCAGTTATTTCCCAAAGTGCCCTTCCATACATTTCCTGATCCTGCTTCTGTCGTCTGAAAGACTCTCTCTGTTATTCATTGACAGGACATGCAGCAATTATCACACAAGAATAGTAAATTATTCTCTCTTATCTCACACACTCGGCTCTTTCCTATCTGATCTGAATCAGGTGTGATAAAGAAAGTAAACATACGGTGTCTCCCTGGAACTAGGACTGAAATCCACAAATCAGACTGTAAGATCTGTTGCGTGTGTGTGTGTGTGTTCTCTCCCTAGTTTCCCTCTCCTGAGTGGGACACAGTGACACCAGAGGCCAAAGATCTGATCAACAAGATGCTGACTATAAACCCTGCCAAACGCATCACAGCAGCTGAGGCCCTCAAACACCCCTGGATCTGTGTATGTCTGCGCACTCTCTCATACACACACATTTACTGATATAGCCAAATGACTTCCAATGTTAGCTCCAAAGTAAAGTATTATATTAGAGATTTTAGCACTGAATGCCCATCTTGTGATCATTTTGCGATCATTTAATGAAATAGGATCGCTTGAAAATCTACAAACCTGTGTCTTTTAATTAGACGTTTATTCATTATATTTTTTAACAATTGCTTTCACAAGTGGTAATAACACAGTGCTAATATTTTCATAAATAAGGGGTTTGTTTGCTCTGGAAAGAATGATAATGACTTGAAATGTATGGCACAATGCCATATTTAATGCTGAATTGCGTGTGGTGCGAATCAAAATAATGTGCAGGACACTACAAAGATAGATTTTAAGGATAGATCTTAAACAGTTGTTAATTTATTGTTTACCTGTCTGTATCACAGCAACGCTCCACAGTGGCCTCCATGATGCACAGACAGGAGACGGTGGAATGTCTGAAGAAATTCAACGCCAGGAGGAAGCTTAAAGTAAGTATGCTAGCGATGTGCCTTAATCATGTTAGAAACATGTTAAAATCAAATGCCAGCAATGTGCTAAATCATGCTAGCAAAATTCTAAAACATGCCAGCAATGTGATAAATCATGTTAAAAACATGTTAAAACAAATGCCAGCAATGTGCTAAATCATGCTAGCAAAATTCTACAACATGCCAGCAATGTGCTAAATCATGTTAGAAACATGTAAAAAAATGCCAAAATGTTAAAACATGCCAGCAATGTGCTAAATAATGTTGGAAACATGTTAAAACATGCCAGCAATGTGCTAATTCATGTTAGAAACATGTAAAAAAAAAAAAGCCAACATGTTAAAACATGCCAGCAATTTGCTAAATCATGCTAGCAACATGCTAAATAATGCTAGCATAAATCATGTTAGCAACATGCTAAACATAGCAGCAATGGGCTAAATCATGTTAGAAACAAAATGCTAAATAATGTTAGCAACATGTTAAAACATGACAGCAATGTGCAAAATCATGCTAGCAACATGCTAAAACATGCCAGCAATGTGCTAAATAATGTTAGAAACACGTAAAAAAAAGTCAACATGTTACAAAGTGCCAGCAATGTGCAAAATCATGTTAGAAACATGTAAAGCAAAATGTCAACATGTTAAAACATGCCAGCAATGTACAAAATCATGTTAGAAACATGTAAAAAAATTATCAACGTTAAAACATGCCAGCAATATGCTAAATAATGTTAGCAACATGTTAAAAAATGCCAGCAATGTGCAAAATCATGCTACCAAAATGCTAAAACATGTCAGCAATGTGCTAAATCATGTTAGAAAAAAATGTCAACATGTTAAAAAATGCCAGAAATGTACAAAATCATGTTAGAAACATGTAAAAAAAATATCAACGTTAAAACATGCCAGCAATATGCTAAATAATGTTAGCAACATGTTAAAAAAATCCAGCAATGTGCAAAAACATGCTACCAAAATGCTAAAACATGTCAGCAATGTGCTAAATCATGTTAGAAACATGTAAAAAAATGTCAACATGTTAAAAAATGCCAGAAATGTACAAAATCATGTTAGAAACATGTAAAACAAAATGTCAACATGTTAAAACATGCCAGCAATGTACAAAATCAAGTTAGAAACATGTAAAAAAAAAGATCAACGTTAAAACATGCCAACAATATGCTAAATAATGCTAGCAACATGTTAAAACATGCCAGCAATATGCTAAATAATGCTAGCATAAATCATGTTAGCAACATGCTAAACATAGCAGCAATGTGCTAAATCATGTTAGAAACAAAATGCTAAATAATGTTAGCAACATGTTAAAACATGACAGCAATGTGCAAAATCATGCTAGCAAATGCTAAAACATGCCAGCAATGTGCTAAATAATGTTAGAAACACGTAAAAAAAGTCAACATGTTACAAAATGCCAGCAATGTGCAAAATCATGTTAGAAACATGTAAAACAAAATGTCAACATGTTAAAACATGCCAGCAATGTACAAAATCATGTTAGAAACATGTAAAAAAAAATATCAACGTTAAACATGCCAGCAATATGCTAAATAATGCTAGCAACATGTTAAAACATGCCAGCAATGTGCAAAATCATGCTACCAAAATGCTAAAACATGTCAGCAATGTGCTAAATCATGTTAGAAACATGTAAAATAATGTCAACATATTAAAAAATGCCAGAAATGTACAAAATCATGTTAGAAACATGTTAAAACATGCCAGCAATGTGCTAATTCATGTTAGAAACATGTAAAAAAAATGCCAACATGTTAAAACATGCCAGCAATGTGCTAAATAATGCTAGCAACATGTTAAAACATGCCAGCAATGTGCAAAATCATGCTACCAAAATGCTAAAACATGTCAGCAATGTGCTAAATCATGTTAGAAACGTGTAAAAAATGTCAACATGTTAAAACATGCCAGCAAAATGCTAAATAATGCTAGCAACATGCTAAAACATGTCAGCAATGTGGTAATCACACCTAAAGATATTAGCAACATGCTAAATCATGTTAGCAATGTCCTAGAAAAAGTTAACATTTTGAGTAAAATCTTCAAACTTTAAACTTTTCAAAGTTATTTCAAACTTGCAGACAAGGCTTTGTCAAGCCAACACCAAAGTTTGTCATCAAACTTTACTCATCTAGTTATAATTAATGCTCACTAACTATAACCACATAAGCACTCCAGGGTCCTGGTTTTTGTAATGGCAAGCCATTTTGCTTCCATAATCTGAAGTATTTCCATGTGAAGCAGGATATTAAATGAGTGTGGGGTTGGCTCTTATCCATTATAAATGAACTGGATTGTAAAAAGAGGGGTGAATTTTGATGGAAGATTATGTCTTTATCATATACAAAAAGATCAGAAACATTAAGCAAATAATTAGTCAATTTTTATTTCATATTGACTTTAGTTTATTTGGTGCTGAATGGCACAATTTCCGAACACGACATGCTTTAAAAGGCTGGATTAATTGTTACCCACTAGCATTGACTAATAATTTACACAGTCACCAAGACTCACGATTGAGTTGAGCTTTGCCTCTCTGTTCTTTCTGACTGTTTTTAGGGTGCTATCCTTACTACCATGCTTGCTACACGGAACTTCTCAAGTAAGAAACACTCTTTACGTTGCATTTGCTATTTGTTTGTTCATTTAATCATGTAAAGAAAGTTGGAGTTATGCATTTTTTTAGGCTTCCGAAGACATTACACACTGTAAAAAATTATTGTTGGTTTAACTTAAAAAGTAAGTTACCTGGTTGCCTTCAAATTTTGAGTTTATTGAAATTAAAAATTTAGTTAATACAACAAAGGAGATTGGTTTAATAAACAGAAACTCAAAATATTATATTATGTGAACCACATTAATTATCTAAGTTGGACAAAAGATCAATGTTGTGACAACAAATCATGAAAATAATTTTGTAACATTTTCATTGAAGTCGGGCAGCAAAATTAGTTGATTTAAGGTCTAGGATGTAATTAAATAAAACTGTAGTGACCATGCACTGTATATTTAAAAGTGAATGTGTTATTTCAGTGTGATTTTTGCCTTATTGTGCCTTTGATATCAAAGCAGCAAAAAAAATTACATATTTATCATATCCAATCAGGCATAACATTATGACCACTGACCGGTGAAGTGAATAACACTGATTATCTCTGTTAGTGGGTGGGATATATTAGGCAGCAAGTGAACATTTTGTCCTCAAAGTTGATGTGTTAGAAGCAGGAAAAATGGGCAAGCGTAAGGATTTGAGCGAGTTTGACAAGGGCCAAATTGTGATGGCTAGACGACTGGGTCAGAGCATCTCCAAAACTGCAGCTCTTGTGGGGTGTTCCCGGTCTGCAGTGGTCAGGATCTATCAAAAGTGCTCCAAGGAAGGAACAGTGGAGAACCGGCGACAGGGTCATGGGCGGCCAAGGCTCATTGATGCACGTGGGGAGTGAAGGCTGGCCCGTGTGGTCCGATCAAATAGACGAGCTACTGGAGCTCAAATTGCTCCAGAGGTTAATGCTGGTTCTGATAGAAAGGTGTCAGAATACACAGTGCATCTCAGTTTGTTGCGTATGGGGCTGCATAGCCGCTGACCAGTCAGGGTGCCCATGCTGACCCCATAATGTTCATGATGTTATGCCTGATCGTTGTATTTTTTTTTTTTTATCAAATTGTGCAGCCCTATAACAAAGTGTCTCAGAAGTAGCATTTCCCTGTTCGGTGTCTTATTACAAATTCAGTTTTTTAAATATTTGATATGCTTCTCAATCATATTTCATTATATAATGCAAATCTTTAATTACGATTCATTCAGAGGCCAATGGATCATGAATCTGTAACACACAGTGATTTTGCTCTATTGTGCCCCTAATCCTTCCCTCTTTTTATCCCTCTTTATGTTCACATTCATTGTTTTCATTTCACTCAACAGGCAAGAATCCGTACAAGAAGCCTGATGGTGTTAAGGTAAGTTAAATAAACATAATTTTTAAACTTTGACACTTCATGTGACTTGACTTGACCTGAACATTATGAACCTCACCAGCTTGACATTTTTCACTTATTTTCAGGTGATTTAACTTTAATCCAGTAATACTCCCAACTGATTTGCGCAGTAGTATTACCACTTGCTGGTTTGTTCAGTCCATTACCGATAACATCAATCGTAAATTAGAAATTTCTCAAAGTAAAGGGCCCATGTTCCCCCAGTTATAATGGTTGCTACACCCTTGGACTTACACTAAAGGAGCGACTCAAGCTGTATGTAGAGACCAGCATTAGTATCTCAGAGACTTGGGGTTGAGCTGTTTTGACTTGGGCCAGTAAGTAACCACCTACAAACCACACAAAACATGCCTTAAAATACCATCCCTGACTAACACTGTAGCTTTGTAGCAGTGAGTGCGCGGACAAGAACCACTCATATTTTCTTATTTACATTTTATTTTTGTGTTTTTTACACATATTACTAATGACCACCAGCCACATTACTTCTATAGTTCCTAACCTTACACTTACAATCCTGTTTTACTTTCTACAACCTACATATCTTAGCTGCATACACACCCATACAAACACATAAATAAATAGTAATTTACATTGAAGCGACATACATGTTTGCTTAGCGTGTTTAATGGGCGAGCATGTGCACGCATTAGTGCTCTTTTGGGTCATGGCTTCAGAAAGCGGCTGTGGAGGGTTGGTCAGCTCCAGTGGGGACGCACAGACAGATTTTTTTATTTTACTAGGTTTATATATGTGTGCTCAAAAATAAAATGTACATACAGTATGTGGCTTCAACATTTTCCTTCATATCGCCCAAGAGTCTTTAGTTTTATCATATTTATAAAAGACAGATACACTGTACCGATTCTTTCTGACAGCAGCCGAGCTCGTGGAGGCGTGCAGTGGGCGGAGCTAAAGAGTCACGAGCACACACGCTCACACACACACACACACACACGCTCACTCACACACACACACACACACACACTGGATAACTCTCGATTCTCTATACGTTGGTGTTGTTCACATTATATGCACTTACGCGCCGATTGCCAAAACACACAAATTTGATGCAGTTTCACTCACCGCCTGCGGTTTCTGACCGGGAACAAACACACACACTTGCAGAACTCCGGAAACATAAACTGCATCCACTGTTCCCTTAACGCTGGGTTATTTGGGAAGCTGAACAAGGTGATCTTTCCCTCACACCAGAAACACACTTCTTTAGTGACATTGTTGATCTCGTGTCTAAACACACAACGCCAGCGCCGCCGACGGCTCGCTCTGGGTGATGTTTGTGTGTGTGTGTGTGTACGTTCATCCGGGAGAAGTGCCCATATAAGGAATCCCACCCTTTATGATGTCATACTCGAAAAAAACTTTCTGAAAGTTTTTTGAATCCTGAAGGAGTGGCACAGAAATACTCTGTCATACGTCTAACTCGTTTTTTAAAATGTTGTCCATGTTTATCATGAGAATCAACTCTTTAAGTTTAAAAAAGGCAGAATGCAGGAAATAGCATTAGACCCCCACTTTAAGCTGTCAGTCGCTAACTTGTCCGCGTGATGCGCAGCGGTCGCGCTCTGTTACTATGAGGAATGATTACCTAAATGTAGATCTGTATGAAGGTACAAGGTACTATATCTGAATGAAATACATACACCTCTCGCATAGGTTGCCGACCCCCACTCTATGCTTTCAAGTGGCGGCTATTTGCGTCATGGTGCAGAGAGCACAGTTTGGATCGTTTCATGTGTGGGATTAGACTGCCGAGACCTTTGTATCTCGCTTGTGTTCATTCTGGAACTTATCTGTAGTCCTAGAAGGTTTAACGGGGCCTCCGTTCGAACCGCTCGGGTCAGAGTTCTGACCCTTAAGATGGTTTTGTTGTTGGCTTTGACATCCCTTAAGAGGATTGATTTACAGGGCTTATTGGTGAGCCCATCCGTTATGGATTTTGCTCCTGGCCAGGTGAAGGCTTTTCTTTAGGTTGCCTACCTTTGAGTCACATGAGACTGAGAGACTGCAAAGGCTTTGTCCTCTGAGGGTATTACAAATGTACAGTTACCACATGAGCCAGTGGTGTAAATCTGATCGGTGCTCCAATTGTTTCATTTGTGAAAATGCAATTGGGCAGACAATTTTTGGCCAAGCTGTCATACAAAGCTTGCACTTATTATTCCCAGCCTATCAGTCAATCACTGTGGCAGGTGTTCGCTGTATTATTAGTTATTTTCTGGGTTTTAGTGAAAATGGCCAAGAGGAAAGAGCTCTCCACTGCAAGCAAGGATTTAAGTTAGGCGGGATTGACTTTGGATATTGCTCATTTCTGGATTTGAATGGTCACAGTGTCCACAGAATTATTGCAGAAACCTAACAAAATAATAAATAAATAATTGCTTTTAAAAATAATCACTCAGATATTTAAACGGCTGGGCCAGTCAAATAAGTTTTGTCAAAAGTATACAAAATGGGATGCAGTCTCCTTGCCCCATAGCCAAACACTTGGTTTGTTAATAAAATATCTAGGTTAGGTATGTACCCTGGTTCCCTGAGGAGGGGAACAAGACGCTGCGTCATGGTGTTGATGCTATGGGAACGCCATCAGTTTGACCAGTGTCTGAAGCATGTGTAAACACGCCAATACAAAATTAGCAACCGCCTAGCAACACCATAGCAACCACCCTGAGTACCTTAGCAACCACCTAGCAACCACCCAGAACACCCTAGCAACCACCTAGCAACCACCCAGAATACCTTAGCAACCGCCTAGCAACGCCCTAGCAATCACCCAGAACACCCTAGCAACCACCTAGCAATCACCCAGAATACCTTACCAACCGCCTAGCCACACCCTAGCAACCATTTGGAGCACCCTAGCAACCGTATTAAAACATAAAAAAGCCATATCTCAGCTCCACAACATTGTACAGACATGTTGGTTGGCTTTTTTTGCATCACAGTAGCAACCGGGTCCTGAGTTTTGCCACGGCAAGCACCACACACATTTTCTTCAGGAAATGTACATACATGACGTCACACTCGGAGCGGCCGTGAGTATAAAAGGGTGCTTGTAATACATGCCATAATTTCTTTTGTCTGAAGGAGACATGTAGACAAGCCCTAGGTATGGCAACTATACGCACTGTCTTGTTCCCCTTCTCAGGGAACCGGGGTTACATACGTAACCTAGATGTTCCCTTTGGAAGTGGAACTTCATGGAGTTGATGCTATGGGGAACCAATACCCACTATGCCATGCTGAGGGAATGCCTGCCTCACTAAGCAGACAAGAAATAGCAGAGCTGAAAAAATATGTTTGTTTATATCATGTTTTTCCTATTGTTTATGCTCTGAAAATATCTTTCCTTTTCATGTATGAGCGGACAATAAGATTATTGTTGCTAGATTCTTTGCTCTATTTCAGCCAATTATGCAGTAGCATTAGCACAATGAGAAATGCATCATTATCTAGTAGCATGGTTATAATAAGGTTTAATTTGTATGTTTTACTGCACCTAACTGCAGAAAAGGAAGCCTAACTCTGCAGAAGTTGCAATGGTGAGATGTGCTAGTTAGAACAATATCAATATTCACCTAATTTACCTAGTAGTTTCATAGTCCTCTTCGCTATAGTTCAGTGTTTAGATGTAGACCGCAAACTTTTCCTGCTGTATATATTTATATAAGCCCATCCTTCATTCATTTTGTAAAATTGCGTATTTTACTTGAAAACATTGCAAGTTATAACAGCTCAACCTGAAATGTTATTAACATATGTGTAGCCATTGACACATTACTAGAAGATTGTGAGTTTTGAATTTCATTAAGATTTGGGCTGCTCTAATTGTGTAGAACATCCATGTGTTTTAATATCATAAGGACCCAAGGCATAATGCCTGCAAAATTTATTACATATCTGCTTCATCCTCTGTGGTTTTATGATGTTTTTTGGTTTACATTGATCCCAACAGCATAATACGGGTGTGTTTAATTTGCTTAAGAATAAAACAAGCATTGAAATGATTATAACTGAAGCTGAAATATTATATTCAGGGTTACCTTCAATTCAGTTTGATTCCAGTCTCTGTAGGGAACACTCTTTGTGTTTAATTGGGCTGTTTTTCTTAAAAACACATGTATAGTCAAACAAAAACACAATAACTGCCTAAAGGGAAGAAGATTTTGGAATGTTTGTTCGGATCATTTGATGCCGAATGAAAAGTCTTTGCTGCTTCATGCTGTTTAATGATCTCAATCCTGTTACTCATCTACAGGATTATTCTCTTAGGAGTCAATTTTCTTTTGTTCTCGGAGTCACACTTTTATGCCTGTTAAATAACTTGTCATTTCCACAGCATAATTCAGACAGAAGTACGTGCATTGTGTAAAATGCCATTTTGCATAAATGACCGTTTTGATTATTTGACAGTCCATTTTGCTGTAGTTGAGGAATAGTTAATTGTTGTCAAGGGATATCATTATGATAAAATATGCTAATTAACTATTCCCTCAACATCCAAGTAATGCAAGCTGTGTAATGTGAGTGATTTAGATGATTTGCTGGTCTAAAGCTTTGCTTGTCTGCCTCTGTCCCCTCCCACCTATAGATCAACAACAAAACCAACGTAATCACCAGCCCTAAAGAACCCGTCCCCTCTCCTGCTCTGGTACTTTGTCTTTATGACTGTTTGTCAGATGCTTTTTCTTCCCATTGGCTTCACATTTCTCATTTTTCAATGTTACCTTTTTTCTTTGTTAGCACTGCCTTTCTCTGTTCAATTCATGTTCACTTGTGTAAAATCCTGCATTAAGATAATGCAGTCAGTCAAATAATTAGCCATGTCTTCTGAAAGTGTGACTATATATTTTAGAAAGTAATTATGAAACATTTGATTTCAAGTGTGGCCTATTTAATATGTCAAGTAATTGTAACAATTGCTGTGGCATAAATTTGTACAGTGGACTAGAGTACTATTGAAATGTTTTAATGCAACATACATGATTTTCTTCACCTGTTGGTGAATTTGACCTACTAATAATTTATTATGGGGTTTCATTAGGGTTTTGAGTTTGTTAATGATTACCTCACAACAAGAAACATTTTTATGTCCTTAATATTTTGGGAGGTTCATTTCATATGGTGATGATTAAGGGTCTCCATGTAGCATTTGCCCAGTACTCGTGTGTTTACTAACTGAGGATTCTTTCCTTGTGCATACATGAACTAACCATGTTTTCACAACATGCATCACTGAACATGCATGTTAGGAGTGTTAAAACAACAGTTTGTTTTGTATGGCTGTATGGATAATGCTGAACTCGTAGATGAGTACCAAATGAGAGGGTTCCATATATAGTTTACAGAATTATTTGGGAGATTTTTTCCTATTAGTATCAGTATCTGCATCTGTAGATATCATTCTGAATAATCTGTATCGGCAGATGTCCTTCGGAATAATCGATATCAGCAGATATCATTCTGAATAATCGGTATCAGTAGATATAATTCTGAATAATCGGTATTAGCAGATATCATTCTGAATCATCGGTTAACGGTAGATATCATTCTGAATTATCGGTATCGGTAAATATCATTCTGAATAATCGGTTATTGTAGACATCATTCTGAATAATCGGTACCGGCAGATATCATTCTAAATAATCAGGTAACGGTAGATACCATTCTGAATAATCGGTTTTTGGCAGATATCATTCTGAATAATCGGTATCGGTAGATATCATTCTGAATAATCGGTATCGGTAGATACCATTCTGAATAATCAGGTATCGGTAGATATCATTCTGAATAATCGGTATCGGCAGATATCATTCTGAATAATCGGTATTAGCAGATATCATTCTGAATCATCGGTTAACGGTAGATATCATTCTGAATTATCGGTATCGGTAAATATCATTCTGAATAATCGGTTATTGTAGACACCATTCTGAATAATCGGTACCGGCAGATATCATTCTGAATAATCAGGTAACGGTAGATATTATTCTGAATAATCGGTTTTTGGCAGATATCATTCTGAATAATCGGTATCGGTAGATATCATTCTGAATAATCGGTATCGGTAGATACCATTCTGAATAATCAGGTATCGGTAGATATCATTCTGAATAATCGGTATTAGCAGATATCATTCTGAATCATCGGTTAACGGCAGATATCATTCTGAATGATCGGTATCGGTAAATATCATTCTGAATAATCGGTTATTGTAGACACCATTCTGAATAATCGGTACCGGCAGATATCATTCTGAATAATCAGGTAACGGTAGATATCATTCTGAATAATCGGTTTTTGGCAGATACCATTCTGAATAATCGGTATCGGTAGATATTATTCTGAATAATCGGTTTTTGGCAGATATCATTCTGAATAATCGGTATCGGTAGATATTCTGAATAATCGGTAACGGCAGATATCATTCTGAATAATCAGGTATCGGCAGATATCATTCTGAATAATCGGTATCGGTAGATATTCTGAATAATCGTAACGGCAGATATCATTCTGAATAATCAGGTATCGGCAGATATCATTCTGAATAATCGGTATCGACAGATATCATTCTGAATAATCAGGTATCGGTAGATATCATTCTGAATAATCGGTTTCTGGCAGACATCATTCTGAATAATCGGGTATCGGTAGATATAATTCTGAATAATCGGTATCGGCAGATATCATTCTGAATAATCGGGTATCGACAGATATCATTCTGAATAATCAGGTATCGGTAGATATCATTCTGAATAATCGGTTTCTGGCAGACATCATTCTGAATAATCTGTATCGGTAGATATCATTCTGAATAATCGGTATCGGCAGATATCATTCTGAATAATCGGTATCAGCAGATATCATTCTGAATTATCGGTTAACTGTAGATATAATTCTGAATAATCAGTATCGGCAGATATCATTCTGAATAATCGGTATCGGCAGATATCATTCTGAATAATCTGTATCGGTAGATATCATTCTGAATAATCGGTATCGGCAGATATCATTCTGAATAATCGGTATCAGCAGATATCATTCTGAATTATCGGTTAACTGTAGATATCATTCTGAATAATCAGGTAACGGTAGATATTATTCTGAATAATCGGTTTTTGGCAGATATCATTCTGAATAATCGGTATCGGTAGATATCATTCTGAATAATCGGTATCGGTAGATACCATTCTGAATAATCAGGTATCGGTAGATATCATTCTGAATAATCGGTATTAGCAGATATCATTCTGAATCATCGGTTAACGGCAGATATCATTCTGAATGATCGGTATCGGTAAATATCATTCTGAATAATCGGTTATTGTAGACACCATTCTGAATAATCGGTACCGGCAGATATCATTCTGAATAATCAGGTAACGGTAGATATCATTCTGAATAATCGGTTTTTGGCAGATACCATTCTGAATAATCGGTATCGGTAGATATTATTCTGAATAATCGGTTTTTGGCAGATATCATTCTGAATAATCGGTATCGGTAGATATTCTGAATAATCGGTAACGGCAGATATCATTCTGAATAATCAGGTATCGGCAGATATCATTCTGAATAATCGGTATCGGTAGATATTCTGAATAATCGTAACGGCAGATATCATTCTGAATAATCAGGTATCGGCAGATATCATTCTGAATAATCGGTATCGACAGATATCATTCTGAATAATCAGGTATCGGTAGATATCATTCTGAATAATCGGTTTCTGGCAGACATCATTCTGAATAATCGGGTATCGGTAGATATAATTCTGAATAATCGGTATCGGCAGATATCATTCTGAATAATCGGGTATCGACAGATATCATTCTGAATAATCAGGTATCGGTAGATATCATTCTGAATAATCGGTTTCTGGCAGACATCATTCTGAATAATCTGTATCGGTAGATATCATTCTGAATAATCGGTATCGGCAGATATCATTCTGAATAATCGGTATCAGCAGATATCATTCTGAATTATCGGTTAACTGTAGATATAATTCTGAATAATCAGTATCGGCAGATATCATTCTGAATAATCTGTATCGGTAGATATCATTCTGAATAATCGGTATCGGCAGATATCATTCTGAATAATCGGTATCAGCAGATATCATTCTGAATCATCGATTAACGGTAGATATCATTCTGAATTATCGGTATCGGTAAATATCATTCTGAATAATCGGTACCGGCAGATATCATTCTGAATAATCGGTATCTGCAGATATCCTTCTGAATAATCGGTATCAGCAGATATCATTCTGAATAATCAGGTAACGGTAGATATCATTCTGAATAATCGGTTTTTGGCAGATATCATTCTGAATAATCGGTATCGGCAGATATCATTCTGAATAACCAGGTAACGGTAGATATAATTCTGAATAATCGTTTTTTGACAGATATCATTCTGAATAATCGGTAGATATAATTCTGAATAATCGGTATCGGCAGATATCATTCTGAATAATCTGTATCGCAGATATCATTCTGAATAATCGGTTTTTGGCAGATATCATTCTGAATAATTGGTATCGGTAGATATCATTCTGAATAATCGGTATCGGCAGATATCATTCTGAATAATCGGTATCAGCAGATATCATTCTGAATAATCAGGTAAGAGTAGATATCATTCTGAATAATCGGTTTTTTGGCAGATATCATTCTGAATAATCGGTATCGGCAGATATCATTCTGAATAATCAGGTAACGGTAGATATAATTCTGAATAATCGGTTTTTGACAGATATCATTCTGAATAATCGGTATCGGCAGATATCATTCTGAATAATCTGTATCGGCAGATATCATTCTGAATAATCGGTATCGGCAGATATCATTCTGAATAATCAGGTAACGGTAGATATCATTCTGAATAATCGTTTTTTGGCAGATATCATTCTGAATAATTGGTATCGGTAGATATAATTCTGAATAATCAGGTAACGGTAGATATCATTCTGAATAATCGTTTTTTGGCAGATACCATTCTGAATAATCTGTATCGTAGATATCATTCTGAATAATTGGTTTTTGGCAGATATCATTCTGAATAATCGGTATCGGTAGATATCATTCTGAATAATCGGTATCGGTAGATATTCTGAATAATCGGTAACGGCAGATATCATTCTGAATAATCAGGTATCGGCAGATATCATTCTGAATAATCGGTATCGACAGATATCATTCTGAATAATCAGGTATCGGTAGATATCATTCGGAATAATCGGTTTCTGGCAGACATCATTCTGAATAATTGGGTATCGGTAGATATAATTCTGAATAATCGGTATCGGCAGATATCATTCGGAATAATCGGTTTCTGGCAGACATCATTCTGAATAATCGGTATTGGCAGATATCATTCTGAATAATCGGTATCGGCAGATATCATTCTGAATAATCTGTATCGGTAGATATCATTCTGAATAATCAGTATCGGCAGATATCATTCTGAATAATCGGTATCAGCAGATATCATTCTGAATCATCGATTAACGGTAGATATCATTCTGAATTATCGGTATCGGTAAATATCATTCTGAATAATCGGTACCGGCAGATATCATTCTGAATAATCGGTACCGGCAGATATCCTTCTGAATAATCGGTATCTGCAGATATCATTCTGAATAATCGGTATCAGCAGATATCATTCTGAATAATCAGGTAACGGTAGATATCATTCTGAATAATCGGTTTTTGGCAGATATCATTCTGAATAATCGGTATCGGCAGATATCATTCTGAATAATCAGGTAACGGTAGATATAATTCTGAATAATCGGTTTTTGACAGATATCATTCTGAATAATCGGTATCGGTAGATATAATTCTGAATAATCGGTATCGGCAGATATCATTCTGAATAATCTGTATCGGCAGATATCATTCTGAGTAATCGGTATTGGCAGATATTATTCTGAATAATCAGGTAACGGTAGATATCATTCTGAATAATCGGTTTTTGGCAGATATCATTCTGAATAATTGGTATCGGTAGATATCATTCTGAATAATCGGTATCGGCAGATATCATTCTGAATAATCGGTATCAGCAGATATCATTCTGAATAATCAGGTAACAGTAGATATCATTCTGAATAATCGGTATCGGCAGATATCATTCTGAATAATCGGTATCGGTAGATATTCTGAATAATCGGTACCGGCAGATATCATTCTGAATAATCAGGTATCGGCAGATATCATTCTGAATAATCGGTATCGACAGATATCATTCTGAATAATCAGGTATCGGTAGATATCATTCGGAATAATCGGTTTCTGGCAGACATCATTCTGAATAATTGGGTATCGGTAGATATAATTCTGAATAATCGGTATCGGCAGATATCATTCTGAATAATCGGGTATCGACAGATATCATTCTGAATAATCAGGTATCGGTAGATATCATTCTGAATAATCGGTTTCTGGCAGACATCATTCTGAATAATCTGTATCGGTAGATATCATTCTGAATAATCGGTATCGGCAGATATCATTCTGAATAATCGGTATCAGCAGATATCATTCTGAATTATCGGTTAACTGTAGATATAATTCTGAATAATCGGTATTGGCAGATATCATTCTGAATAATCGGTATCGGCAGATATCATTCTGAATAATCTGTATCGGTAGATATCATTCTGAATAATCGGTATCAGCAGATATCATTCTGAATAATCAGGTATCGGTAGATATCATTCGGAATAATCGGTTTCTGGCAGACATCATTCTGAATAATTGGGTATCGGTAGATATAATTCTGAATAATCGGTATCGGCAGATATCATTCTGAATAATCGGGTATCGACAGATATCATTCTGAATAATCAGGTATCGGTAGATATCATTCTGAATAATCGGTTTCTGGCAGACATCATTCTGAATAATCTGTATCGGTAGATATCATTCTGAATAATCGGTATCGGCAGATATCATTCTGAATAATCGGTATCAGCAGATATCATTCTGAATTATCGGTTAACTGTAGATATAATTCTGAATAATCGGTATTGGCAGATATCATTCTGAATAATCGGTATCGGCAGATATCATTCTGAATAATCTGTATCGGTAGATATCATTCTGAATAATCGGTATCGGCAGATATCATTCTGAATAATCGGTATCAGCAGATATCATTCTGAATCATCGATTAACGGTAGATATCATTCTGAATTATCGGTATCGGTAAATATCATTCTGAATAATCGGTACCGGCAGATATCATTCTGAATAATCGGTACCGGCAGATATCCTTCTGAATAATCGGTATCTGCAGATATCATTCTGAATAATCGGTATCAGCAGATATCATTCTGAATAATCAGGTAACGGTAGATATCATTCTGAATAATCGGTTTTTGGCAGATATCATTCTGAATAATCGATATCGGCAGATATCATTCTGAATAATCAGGTAACGGTAGATATAATTCTGAATAATCGGTATCGGCATATATCATTCTGAATAATCGGTATCGGTAGATATAATTCTGAATAATCGGTATCGGCAGATATCATTCTGAATAATCTGTATCGGCAGATATCATTCTGAATAATCGGTATTGGCAGATATTCTGAATAATCAGGTAACGGTAGATATCATTCTGAATAATCGGTTTTTGGCAGATATCATTCTGAATAATTGGTATCGGTAGATATCATTCTGAATAATCGGTATCGGCAGATATCATTCTGAATAATCGGTGTCAGCAGATATCATTCTGAATAATCAGGTAACAGTAGATATCATTCTGAATAATCGGTATCGGCAGATATCATTCTGAATAATCGGTATCGGCAGATATCATTCTGAATAATCTGTATCGGTAGATATCATTTTGAATAATCGGTATCGGCAGATATCATTCTGAATAGTCGGTATCGGCAGATATCATTCTGAATAATCGGTATCAGCAGATATCATTCTGAATCATCGATTAATGGTAGATATCATTCTGAATAATCGGTATCGGTAGATATAATTCTGAATAATCGGTATCGGCAGATATCATTCTGAATAATCTGTATCGGCAGATATCATTCTGAATAATCGGTATTGGCAGATATCATTCTGAATAATCAGGTAACGGTAGATATCATTCTGAATAATCGGTTTTTGGCAGATATCATTCTGAATAATCGGGTATCGACAGATATCATTCTGAATAATCAGGTATCGGTAGATATCATTCTGAATAATCGGTATCGACAGATATCATTCTGAATAATCAGGTATCGGTAGATATCATTCTGAATAATCGGTATCGACAGATATCATTCTGAATAATCAGGTATCGGTAGATATCATTCTGAATAATCGGTATCGACAGATATCATTCTGAATAATCAGGTATCGACAGATATCATTCTGAATAATCAGGTATCGGTAGATATCATTCGGAATAATCGGTTTCTGGCAGACATCATTCTGAATAATTGGGTATCGGTAGATATAATTCTGAATAATCGGTATCGGCAGATATCATTCTGAATAATCGGGTATCGACAGATATCATTCTGAATAATCAGGTATCGGTAGATATCATTCTGAATAATCGGTTTCTGGCAGACATCATTCTGAATAATCGGTATCAGCAGATATCATTCTGAATTATCGGTTAACTGTAGATATAATTCTGAATAATCAGTATCGGCAGATATCATTCTGAATAATCGGTATCGGCAGATATCATTCTGAATAATCAGGTATCGGTAGATATCATTCGGAATAATCGGTATCGGCAGATATCATTCTGAATAATCGGGTATCGACAGATATCATTCTGAATAATCAGGTATCGGTAGATATCATTCTGAATAATCGGTTTCTGGCAGACATCATTCTGAATAATCTGTATCGGTAGATATCATTCTGAATAATCGGTATCGGCAGATATCATTCTGAATAATCGGTATCAGCAGATATCATTCTGAATTATCGGTTAACTGTAGATATAATTCTGAATAATCAGTATCGGCAGATATCATTCTGAATAATCGGTATCGGCAGATATCATTCTGAATAATCTGTATCGGTAGATATCATTCTGAATAATCGGTATCGGCAGATATCATTCTGAATAATCGGTATCAGCAGATATCATTCTGAATTATCGGTTAACTGTAGATATCATTCTGAATAATCAGGTAACGGTAGATATTATTCTGAATAATCGGTTTTTGGCAGATATCATTCTGAATAATCGGTATCGGTAGATATCATTCTGAATAATCGGTATCGGTAGATACCATTCTGAATAATCAGGTATCGGTAGATATCATTCTGAATAATCGGTATTAGCAGATATCATTCTGAATCATCGGTTAACGGCAGATATCATTCTGAATGATCGGTATCGGTAAATATCATTCTGAATAATCGGTTATTGTAGACACCATTCTGAATAATCGGTACCGGCAGATATCATTCTGAATAATCAGGTAACGGTAGATATCATTCTGAATAATCGGTTTTTGGCAGATACCATTCTGAATAATCGGTATCGGTAGATATTATTCTGAATAATCGGTTTTTGGCAGATATCATTCTGAATAATCGGTATCGGTAGATATTCTGAATAATCGGTAACGGCAGATATCATTCTGAATAATCAGGTATCGGCAGATATCATTCTGAATAATCGGTATCGGTAGATATTCTGAATAATCGTAACGGCAGATATCATTCTGAATAATCAGGTATCGGCAGATATCATTCTGAATAATCGGTATCGACAGATATCATTCTGAATAATCAGGTATCGGTAGATATCATTCTGAATAATCGGTTTCTGGCAGACATCATTCTGAATAATCGGGTATCGGTAGATATAATTCTGAATAATCGGTATCGGCAGATATCATTCTGAATAATCGGGTATCGACAGATATCATTCTGAATAATCAGGTATCGGTAGATATCATTCTGAATAATCGGTTTCTGGCAGACATCATTCTGAATAATCTGTATCGGTAGATATCATTCTGAATAATCGGTATCGGCAGATATCATTCTGAATAATCGGTATCAGCAGATATCATTCTGAATTATCGGTTAACTGTAGATATAATTCTGAATAATCAGTATCGGCAGATATCATTCTGAATAATCTGTATCGGTAGATATCATTCTGAATAATCGGTATCGGCAGATATCATTCTGAATAATCGGTATCAGCAGATATCATTCTGAATCATCGATTAACGGTAGATATCATTCTGAATTATCGGTATCGGTAAATATCATTCTGAATAATCGGTACCGGCAGATATCATTCTGAATAATCGGTATCTGCAGATATCCTTCTGAATAATCGGTATCAGCAGATATCATTCTGAATAATCAGGTAACGGTAGATATCATTCTGAATAATCGGTTTTTGGCAGATATCATTCTGAATAATCGGTATCGGCAGATATCATTCTGAATAACCAGGTAACGGTAGATATAATTCTGAATAATCGTTTTTTGACAGATATCATTCTGAATAATCGGTAGATATAATTCTGAATAATCGGTATCGGCAGATATCATTCTGAATAATCTGTATCGCAGATATCATTCTGAATAATCGGTTTTTGGCAGATATCATTCTGAATAATTGGTATCGGTAGATATCATTCTGAATAATCGGTATCGGCAGATATCATTCTGAATAATCGGTATCAGCAGATATCATTCTGAATAATCAGGTAAGAGTAGATATCATTCTGAATAATCGGTTTTTTGGCAGATATCATTCTGAATAATCGGTATCGGCAGATATCATTCTGAATAATCAGGTAACGGTAGATATAATTCTGAATAATCGGTTTTTGACAGATATCATTCTGAATAATCGGTATCGGCAGATATCATTCTGAATAATCTGTATCGGCAGATATCATTCTGAATAATCGGTATCGGCAGATATCATTCTGAATAATCAGGTAACGGTAGATATCATTCTGAATAATCGTTTTTTGGCAGATATCATTCTGAATAATTGGTATCGGTAGATATAATTCTGAATAATCAGGTAACGGTAGATATCATTCTGAATAATCGTTTTTTGGCAGATACCATTCTGAATAATCTGTATCGTAGATATCATTCTGAATAATTGGTTTTTGGCAGATATCATTCTGAATAATCGGTATCGGTAGATATCATTCTGAATAATCGGTATCGGTAGATATTCTGAATAATCGGTAACGGCAGATATCATTCTGAATAATCAGGTATCGGCAGATATCATTCTGAATAATCGGTATCGACAGATATCATTCTGAATAATCAGGTATCGGTAGATATCATTCGGAATAATCGGTTTCTGGCAGACATCATTCTGAATAATTGGGTATCGGTAGATATAATTCTGAATAATCGGTATCGGCAGATATCATTCGGAATAATCGGTTTCTGGCAGACATCATTCTGAATAATCGGTATTGGCAGATATCATTCTGAATAATCGGTATCGGCAGATATCATTCTGAATAATCTGTATCGGTAGATATCATTCTGAATAATCAGTATCGGCAGATATCATTCTGAATAATCGGTATCAGCAGATATCATTCTGAATCATCGATTAACGGTAGATATCATTCTGAATTATCGGTATCGGTAAATATCATTCTGAATAATCGGTACCGGCAGATATCATTCTGAATAATCGGTACCGGCAGATATCCTTCTGAATAATCGGTATCTGCAGATATCATTCTGAATAATCGGTATCAGCAGATATCATTCTGAATAATCAGGTAACGGTAGATATCATTCTGAATAATCGGTTTTTGGCAGATATCATTCTGAATAATCGGTATCGGCAGATATCATTCTGAATAATCAGGTAACGGTAGATATAATTCTGAATAATCGGTTTTTGACAGATATCATTCTGAATAATCGGTATCGGTAGATATAATTCTGAATAATCGGTATCGGCAGATATCATTCTGAATAATCTGTATCGGCAGATATCATTCTGAGTAATCGGTATTGGCAGATATTATTCTGAATAATCAGGTAACGGTAGATATCATTCTGAATAATCGGTTTTTGGCAGATATCATTCTGAATAATTGGTATCGGTAGATATCATTCTGAATAATCGGTATCGGCAGATATCATTCTGAATAATCGGTATCAGCAGATATCATTCTGAATAATCAGGTAACAGTAGATATCATTCTGAATAATCGGTATCGGCAGATATCATTCTGAATAATCGGTATCGGTAGATATTCTGAATAATCGGTACCGGCAGATATCATTCTGAATAATCAGGTATCGGCAGATATCATTCTGAATAATCGGTATCGACAGATATCATTCTGAATAATCAGGTATCGGTAGATATCATTCGGAATAATCGGTTTCTGGCAGACATCATTCTGAATAATTGGGTATCGGTAGATATAATTCTGAATAATCGGTATCGGCAGATATCATTCTGAATAATCGGGTATCGACAGATATCATTCTGAATAATCAGGTATCGGTAGATATCATTCTGAATAATCGGTTTCTGGCAGACATCATTCTGAATAATCTGTATCGGTAGATATCATTCTGAATAATCGGTATCGGCAGATATCATTCTGAATAATCGGTATCAGCAGATATCATTCTGAATTATCGGTTAACTGTAGATATAATTCTGAATAATCGGTATTGGCAGATATCATTCTGAATAATCGGTATCGGCAGATATCATTCTGAATAATCTGTATCGGTAGATATCATTCTGAATAATCGGTATCAGCAGATATCATTCTGAATAATCAGGTATCGGTAGATATCATTCGGAATAATCGGTTTCTGGCAGACATCATTCTGAATAATTGGGTATCGGTAGATATAATTCTGAATAATCGGTATCGGCAGATATCATTCTGAATAATCGGGTATCGACAGATATCATTCTGAATAATCAGGTATCGGTAGATATCATTCTGAATAATCGGTTTCTGGCAGACATCATTCTGAATAATCTGTATCGGTAGATATCATTCTGAATAATCGGTATCGGCAGATATCATTCTGAATAATCGGTATCAGCAGATATCATTCTGAATTATCGGTTAACTGTAGATATAATTCTGAATAATCGGTATTGGCAGATATCATTCTGAATAATCGGTATCGGCAGATATCATTCTGAATAATCTGTATCGGTAGATATCATTCTGAATAATCGGTATCGGCAGATATCATTCTGAATAATCGGTATCAGCAGATATCATTCTGAATCATCGATTAACGGTAGATATCATTCTGAATTATCGGTATCGGTAAATATCATTCTGAATAATCGGTACCGGCAGATATCATTCTGAATAATCGGTACCGGCAGATATCCTTCTGAATAATCGGTATCTGCAGATATCATTCTGAATAATCGGTATCAGCAGATATCATTCTGAATAATCAGGTAACGGTAGATATCATTCTGAATAATCGGTTTTTGGCAGATATCATTCTGAATAATCGATATCGGCAGATATCATTCTGAATAATCAGGTAACGGTAGATATAATTCTGAATAATCGGTATCGGCATATATCATTCTGAATAATCGGTATCGGTAGATATAATTCTGAATAATCGGTATCGGCAGATATCATTCTGAATAATCTGTATCGGCAGATATCATTCTGAATAATCGGTATTGGCAGATATTCTGAATAATCAGGTAACGGTAGATATCATTCTGAATAATCGGTTTTTGGCAGATATCATTCTGAATAATTGGTATCGGTAGATATCATTCTGAATAATCGGTATCGGCAGATATCATTCTGAATAATCGGTGTCAGCAGATATCATTCTGAATAATCAGGTAACAGTAGATATCATTCTGAATAATCGGTATCGGCAGATATCATTCTGAATAATCGGTATCGGCAGATATCATTCTGAATAATCTGTATCGGTAGATATCATTTTGAATAATCGGTATCGGCAGATATCATTCTGAATAGTCGGTATCGGCAGATATCATTCTGAATAATCGGTATCAGCAGATATCATTCTGAATCATCGATTAATGGTAGATATCATTCTGAATAATCGGTATCGGTAGATATAATTCTGAATAATCGGTATCGGCAGATATCATTCTGAATAATCTGTATCGGCAGATATCATTCTGAATAATCGGTATTGGCAGATATCATTCTGAATAATCAGGTAACGGTAGATATCATTCTGAATAATCGGTTTTTGGCAGATATCATTCTGAATAATCGGGTATCGACAGATATCATTCTGAATAATCAGGTATCGGTAGATATCATTCTGAATAATCGGTATCGACAGATATCATTCTGAATAATCAGGTATCGGTAGATATCATTCTGAATAATCGGTATCGACAGATATCATTCTGAATAATCAGGTATCGGTAGATATCATTCTGAATAATCGGTATCGACAGATATCATTCTGAATAATCAGGTATCGACAGATATCATTCTGAATAATCAGGTATCGGTAGATATCATTCGGAATAATCGGTTTCTGGCAGACATCATTCTGAATAATTGGGTATCGGTAGATATAATTCTGAATAATCGGTATCGGCAGATATCATTCTGAATAATCGGGTATCGACAGATATCATTCTGAATAATCAGGTATCGGTAGATATCATTCTGAATAATCGGTTTCTGGCAGACATCATTCTGAATAATCTGTATCGGTAGATATCATTCTGAATAATCGGTATCGGCAGATATCATTCTGAATAATCGGTATCAGCAGATATCATTCTGAATCATCGTTTAACGGTAGATATCATTCTGAATTATCGGTATCGGTAAATATCATTCTGAATAATCGGTACCGGCAGATATCATTCTGAATAATCGGTACCGGCAGATATCCTTCTGAATAATCGGTATCTGCAGATATCATTCTGAATAATCGGTATTGGCAGATATAATTCTGAATAATCAGGTAACGGTAGATATAATTCTGAATAATCGGTATCGGCAGATATCATTCTGAATAATCTGTATCGGCAGATATCATTCTGAATAATCGGTATTGGCAGATATCATTCTGAATAATCAGGTAACGGTAGATATCATTCTGAATAATCGGTTTTTGGCAGATATCATTCTGAATAATTGGTATCGGTAGATATCATTCTGAATAATTGGTATCGGTAGATATCATTCTGAATAATCGGTATCAGCAGATATCATTCTGAATAATCAGGTAACAGTAGATATCATTCTGAATAATCGGTATCGGCAGATATCATTCTGAATAATCGGTATCGGCAGATATCATTCTGAATAATCTGTATCGGTAGATATCATTTTGAATAATCGGTATCGGCAGATATCATTCTGAATAGTCGGTATCGGCAGATATCATTCTGAATAATCGGTATCAGCAGATATCATTCTGAATCATCGATTAATGGTAGATATCATTCTGAATTATCGGTATCGGTAAATATCTTTCTGAATAATCGGTACCGGCAGATATCATTCTGAATAATCGGTATCTGCAGATATCATTCTGAATAATCGGTATCAGCAGATATCATTCTGAATAATCAGGTAACGGTAGATATCATTCTGAATAATCGGTTTTTGGCAGATATCATTCTGAATAATCGGTATCGGCAGATATCATTCTGAATAATCAGGTAACGGTAGATATAATTCTGAATAATCGGTTTTTGACAGATATTATTCTGAATAATCGGTATCGGTAGATATAATTCTGAATAATCGGTATCGGCAGATATCATTCTGAATAATCTGTATCGGCAGATATCATTCTGAATAATCGGTATTGGCAGATATCATTCTGAATAATCAGGTAACGGTAGATATCATTCTGAATAATCGTTTTTGGCAGATATCATTCTGAATAATTGGTATCGGTAGATATCATTCTGAATAATCGGTATCGGCAGATATCATTCTGAATAATCAGGTAACAGTAGATATCATTCTGAATAATCGGTTTTTGGCAGATATCATTCTGAATAATCGGTATCGGCAGATATCATTCTGAATAATCGGTATCGGCAGATATCATTCGGAATAATCTGTATCGGTAGATATCATTCTGAATAATCTGTATCGGAAGATATCATTCTGAATAATCGGCATCAGCAGATATCATTTTGAATAATCGGTATCAGCAGATATCATTCTGAATCATCAGGTATCGGTAGATATTATTCTGAATAATCAGGTATCGGTAGATATCATTCTGAATAATCGGTATCGGCAGATATCATTCTGAATAGTCGGTATCGGCAGATATCATTCTGAATAATCGGTATCAGCAGATATCATTCTGAATCATCGATTAATGGTAGATATCATTCTGAATTATCGGTATCGGTAAATATCTTTCTGAATAATCGGTACCGGCAGATATCATTCTGAATAATCGGTATCTGCAGATATCATTCTGAATAATCGGTATCAGCAGATATCATTCTGAATAATCAGGTAACGGTAGATATCATTCTGAATAATCGGTTTTTGGCAGATATCATTCTGAATAATCGGTATCGGCAGATATCATTCTGAATAATCAGGTAACGGTAGATATAATTCTGAATAATCGGTTTTTGACAGATATCATTCTGAATAATCGGTATCGGTAGATATAATTCTGAATAATCGGTATCGGCAGATATCATTCTGAATAATCTGTATCGGCAGATATCATTCTGAATAATCGGTATTGGCAGATATCATTCTGAATAATCAGGTAACGGTAGATATCATTCTGAATAATCGTTTTTGGCAGATATCATTCTGAATAATTGGTATCGGTAGATATCATTCTGAATAATCGGTATCGGCAGATATCATTCTGAATAATCAGGTAACAGTAGATATCATTCTGAATAATCGGTTTTTGGCAGATATCATTCTGAATAATCGGTATCGGCAGATATCATTCTGAATAATCAGGTAACGGTAGATATAATTCTGAATAATCGGTTTTTGACAGATATCATTCTGAATAATCGGTATCGGTAGATATAATTCTGAATAATCGGTATCGGCAGATATCATTCTGAATAATCTGTATCGGCAGATATCATTCTGAATAATCGGTATCGGCAGATATCATTCTGAATAATCAGGTAACGGTAGATATCATTCTGAATAATCGGTTTTTGGCAGATATCATTCTGAATAATTGGTATCGGTAGATATAATTCTGAATAATCGGTATCGGCAGATATCATTCGGAATAATCTGTATCGGTAGATATCATTCTGAATAATCTGTATCGGAAGATATCATTCTGAATAATCGGCATCAGCAGATATCATTTTGAATAATCGGTATCAGCAGATATCATTCTGAATCATCAGGTATCGGTAGATATTATTCTGAATAATCAGGTATCGGTAGATATCATTCTGAATAATCGGTTTCCGGCAGACATCATTCTGAATAATCGGGTATCGGTAGATATAATTCTGAATAATCGGTATCAGCAGATATCATTCTGAATCATCGATTAACGGTAGATATCATTCTGAATTATCGGTATCGGTAAATATCATTCTAAATAATCGGTACCGGCAGATATCATTCTGAATAATCGGTATCGGCAGATTTCATTCTGAATAATCAGGTATCGGTAGAAATCATTCTGAATAATCGGTTTCCGGCAGACATCATTCTGAATAATCGGGTATCGATAGATATAATTCTGAATAATCGGTATCGGCAGATATCATTTTGAATAATCGGTATCAGCAGATATCATTCTGAATCATCAGGTATCGGTAGATATTATTCTGAATAATCAGGTATCGGTAGATATCATTCTGAATCATCGGTATCGGTAGATATCATTCGGAATAATCGGTTTCTGGCAGATATCATTCTGAATAATCTGTATCGGTAGATATTCTGAATAATCTGTATCGGTAGATATCATTCTGAATAATCGGTTTCTGGCAGACATCATTCTGAATAATCTGTATCGGTAGATATCATTCTGAATAATCGGTATCGGCAGATATCATTCTGAATAATCGGTATCAGCAGATATCATTCTGAATTATCGGTTAACTGTAGATATAATTCTGAATAATCGGTATTGGCAGATATCATTCTGAATAATCGGTATCGGCAGATATCATTCTGAATAATCTGTATCAGCAGATATCATTCTGAATCATCGATTAACGGTAGATATCATTCTGAATTATCGGTATCGGTAAATATCATTCTGAATAATCGGTACCGGCAGATATCATTCTGAATAATCGGTACCGGCAGATATCCTTCTGAATAATCGGTATCTGCAGATATCATTCTGAATAATCTGTATCAGCAGATATCATTCTGAATAATCAGGTAACGGTAGATATAATTCTGAATAATCGGTTTTTGACAGATATCATTCTGAATAATCGGTATCGGTAGATATAATTCTGAATAATCGGTATCGGCAGATATCATTCTGAATAATCTGTATCGGCAGATATCATTCTGAATAATCGGTATTGGCAGATATCATTCTGAATAATCAGGTAACGGTAGATATAATTCTGAATAATCGGTTTTTGACAGATATCATTCTGAATAATCGGTATCGGTAGATATAATTCTGAATAATCGGTATCGGCAGATATCATTCTGAATAATCTGTATCGGCAGATATCATTCTGAATAATCGGTATCGGCAGATATCATTCTGAATAATCGGTATCGGCAGATATCATTCTGAATAATCTGTATCGGTAGATATCATTTTGAATAATCGGTATCGGCAGATAACATTCTGAATAATCGGTATCGGCAGATATCATTCTGAATAATCGGTATCAGCAGATATCATTCTGAATCATCGATTAATGGTAGATATCATTCTGAATTATCGGTATCGGTAAATATCTTTCTGAATAATCGGTACCGGCAGATATCATTCTGAATAATCGGTATCTGCAGATATCATTCTGAATAATCGGTATCAGCAGATATCATTCTGAATAATCAGGTAACGGTAGATATCATTCTGAATAATCGGTTTTTGGCAGATATCATTCTGAATAATCGGTATCGGCAGATATCATTCTGAATAATCTGTATCGGCAGATATCATTCTGAATAATCGGGTATCGACAGATATCATTCTGAATAATCTGTATCGGCAGATATCATTCTGAATAATCGGTATCGGCAGATATCATTCTGAATAATCAGGTAACGGTAGATATAATTCTGAATAATCGGTTTTTGACAGATATCATTCTGAATAATCGGTATCGGTAGATATAATTCTGAATAATCGGTATCGGCAGATATCATTCTGAATAATCTGTATCGGCAGATATCATTCTGAATAATCGGTATTGGCAGATATCATTCTGAATAATCAGGTAACGGTAGATATCATTCTGAATAATCGTTTTTGGCAGATATCATTCTGAATAATTGGTATCGGTAGATATAATTCTGAATAATCGGTATCGGCAGATATCATTTGGAATAATCTGTATCGGTAGATATCATTCTGAATAATCTGTATCGGTAGATATCATTCTGAATAATCGGCATCAGCAGATATCATTTTGAATAATCGGTATCAGCAGATATCATTCTGAATCATCAGGTATCGGTAGATATTATTCTGAATAATCAGGTATCGGTAGATATCATTCTGAATAATCGGTTTCCGGCAGACATCATTCTGAATAATCGGGTATCGGTAGATATAATTCTGAATAATCGGTATCAGCAGATATCATTCTGAATCATCGATTAACGGTAGATATCATTCTGAATTATCGGTATCGGTAAATATCATTCTGAATAATCGGTACCGGTAGATATCATTCTGAATAATCGGTATCGGCAGATTTCATTCTGAATAATCAGGTATCGGTAGATATCATTCTGAATAATCGGTTTCCGGCAGACATCATTCTGAATAATCGGGTATCGGTAGATATAATTCTGAATAATCGGTATCGGCAGATATCATTTTGAATAATCGGTATCAGCAGATATCATTCTGAATCATCAGGTATCGGTAGATATTATTCTGAATAATCAGGTATCGGTAGATATCATTCTGAATCATCGGTATCGGTAGATATCATTCGGAATAATCGGTTTCTGGCAGATATCATTCTGAATAATCTGTATCGGTAGATATTCTGAATAATCTGTATCGGTAGATATCATTCTGAATAATCGGCATCATCAGATATCATTTTGAATAATCGGTATCAGCAGATATCATTCTGAATCATCAGGTATCGGTAGATATTATTCTGAATAATCAGGTATCGGTAGATATCATTCTGAATCATCGGTATCGGTAGATATCATTCGGAATAATCGGTTTCTGGCAGACATCATTCTGAATAATCGGTATCGGCAGATTTCATTCTGAATAATCAGGTATCGGTCGATATCATTCTGAATAATCGGTTTCAGGCAGACATCATTCTGAATAATCGGGTATCGGTAGATATAATTCTGAATAATCGGTATCGGCAGATATCATTCTGAATAATTGTTATCAGCAGATATCACTCTGAATAATCGGTATCGGCAGATATTCTGAATAATCGGTATCGGCTGATATCATTTTGAATAATCTGGTATCGGTAGATATCATTCTGAATAATCGGTATCGGTAGATATCATTCTGAATAATCTGGTATCGGTAGATATCATTCTGAATCATCTGTATCGGCTGATATAATTCTGAATCATCGGTATTAGCAGATATCATTCTGAATCATCGATTAACGGTAGATATCATTCTGAATTATCGTATCGGCTGATATCATTCAGAATAATTGGCTATCGGTGGATAAAGTTAGTATCGGTGCTTCTCTAATTATTATTAGTGGTGCTTGTAAATCGAAGCATCATTGTTACTATCTCACATACTTTTTCCTCTTCCTTCAATACAAATTCCGGCACCTAACTCATCCCGCACCCATGAATGAGTTGTCAAATAGTGTGGCTTGAGGACAACACTGCTATGACTTTTATAAGCGATCAGGCATATGAAATTCCATAAACTTAAAATTAGACATATCCTTTTGAAATTATATTTCTGCATCAGAATGCCATGGAGACTTGAGGGTGGGCTCATATCACTAGCAAGCAGCCAATAAATGGTGACCCTAGAAACCAGCCCATAGACTTCCATTGTAATAGAATGAAATGGATATCTCTGGATCAGAACATTGTAGAGACAGGGGGATTGTCTCTTTTGACCCAGACTGTCATTAGGCTTTAAAAATTACACTGGCCTATCCACAACGTAACCATTTTGAGGACCCTAGCAACCTTATAGCAACATAAACAAGCCACCAGAATATTGTAGTTATTATTGGAACACTTCAAAACTCTGCACACAAAAACACATCTTGCCTTTCAATCAGAACTTGCTGTTGGTACTTCTTTGAATGTTTCTGTTGGCAACATGAAACATGATTGTGACAAAAATGAGAATTTTTTTTTGTAATAATCAAAACACAGAATGGTGCCTGTTCAACAGAACAGAATGGTGTATTTCCAACTTAGTAATTGTAACTACTAGTTAATTCAATAACAAACTATTCAAAATACTGCTTTTAAATTGCTCTTATTGTCCCTTTACATTTTTAACGCTTTATCTTTTCAACCACGGCAAGCTCACCTATAACAAAACATTACCAACACCTGAATCAAACCCCAGTGACCCCAAACCCCAGAATGAAGGTTTTATAAAATGATCCGATACTTCCTTGTTTTACTGCATGCTTTTTTTTGGCTCAGTATCCTGTACTGTTGCTTTAGTTACAATGTTCTGTAGTAATTACCCATATTCCCATCTCACAATTACATGACTAACTCTCTAAACCACTATGCTCTTCTTTCTTTCTAAAGTTCACCAAGCTTTGTTAGAGAAAGTTATATAATATCAGATTTTTAGACGTCACAAAAATTTATAGAAAACAAAACAGCTCTTTGTTTGATCTCTCAGCCTTTTCCGAAGGTTAAGCTCTATTTGTTTAAAAAGTTTCAGGCCACATTTTGTATCATATTTGTTGAAAGTGTCAGTTAGTTGAGCACATTCAGGATGGTTACGTCTTGACTGCCATTGACTCGACATGTCATGCTTGGTGTCCTTTAACTCTTTAACTCTTTGCTACTTATTCTGATCTCTTGTTGTTCTGTTTTATCTTCCTTTCTCTCCCTATGCACTTCTCTATCAGGAGCCTCAAACTACTGTTATCCACAATCCCACTGATGGAAACAAGGTATTAAGTGTTCATGAGGATTGAGTGATCTTGAAATATTAAAATAAAAGGGCTATAACTGTGTTTTACTGCATCTGATGAATGTTGTCTATTATCACAGACAGTAGCTGTCAATAAAAATAATTCAGTTCCTAAAGTTAATAATATATACACTGTATTGTCAAAAGTTTTGGGACGCCTGCCTTTACATGCACATGAACTTTAATGCCATCCCATTCTTAATCCGTAGGGTTTAATATGGAGTTGGCCCACCCTTTGCAGCTCTAACAGCTTCAACTCTTCTGGGAAGGCTTTCCACAAGGTTTAGGAGTGTGTTTATGGGAATTTTTGACCATTCTTCTAGAAGCACATTTGTGAGGTCAGGCACTGATGTTGGACGAGAAGGCCTGGCTCGCAGTCTCCGCTCTAATTCATCCCAAAGGTGTTCTATCGGGATGAGGTCAGGACTCTGTGCAGGCCAGTCAAGTTCCTCCACACCAAACTCGCTCATCCATGTCTTTATGGACCGACGCTTTGTGCACTGGAGCACAGTCATGTTGGGACAGGAAGGGGCCGTCCCCAAACTGTTCCCACAAAGTTGGGAGCATGAAATTGTCCAAAATGTCTTGGTATGCTGAAGCATTAAGAGTTCCTTTCACTGGAACTAAGGGGCCAAGCCCAACCCCTGAAAAACAACCCCACCCCATAATCCTCCCTCCACCAAACTTTACACTTGGCACAATGCAGTCAGGCAAGTCCCGTTCCCCTGGCAACCGCCACACCCAGACTCGTCCATGGGATTGCAGACAGAGAAGCGTGATTGGTCACTCCAGAGAACACGTCTCACTGCTCTAGTCCAGTGGCGGCGTGCTTTACCCCACTGCATCCCATGCTTTGCATTGCTCTTGGTGATGTAAGGCTTGGATGAGCTGCTCGGCCATGGAAACCCATTCCATGAAGCTCTCTACGCACTATTCTTGAGCTCATCTGAAGGCCACAGAAGTTTGGAGGTCTGTAGCTATTGACTCTGCAGAAAGTTGGCGTCTTCTGCGCACTGTGACCCTCAGCATGCGCTGACCCCGCTCTGTGATTTTACGTGGCCTATCACTTCGTGGCTGAGTTGCTGTTGTTCCCAATTGCTTCCACTTTGTTATAATCCCACTAACAGTTGAGCGTGGAATATTTAGTAGTGAGGAAATGTCAGGAATGGACTTATTGCACAGGTGGCAACCTATCACGGTACCACGCTTGAGTTCACTGAGCTCCTGAGAGCGACCCATTCTTTCACAAATGTTTGTAGAAGCGTCTGCATGCCTAGTGCTTGATTTATACACCTGTGGCCATGAAGGGATTGAACACCTGAACTCAGGGATTTGGAGGGGCGTCCCAATACTTTTGGCAATATAGTGTATATTTTTTTGTCCATACAATGGAAGTCAATGAGGAAAATGCAAACGTTTGAAAATGGGAATCAAAGAGCAGGTTCTTGAAAACGATAGTTATTGCCTCAGTGCAAACTACAAAAACGTGAATTTGTGAAAACAGTGACGTCATGCATGTTATGTGTTCAGTCTACAGGCGTGTAGTCTTTTTTTTACAAAGTGACATCGCCATCTACTGACCAGGCAGCAGAATACATCGTTTTTAGTCATTTTTGCGGATCTGTGTGATCTTTTTACGACTTTGTCGTCTGTACATGATAAACGCAAAGGAAAAACGTTTCCGATTTTAGTAAATCAGTGTCATGTAAATGTATCATAAGTGAATTATAGACAAACATTATCTGACTTAACATAACACAAACAGTTGTTCTTCTCAAAATTGTATTGAAGGCATTGAGCGATCATTGACAGGACAGGCTGGAAAAGGCAAGCAAAACTCTGTTTTATGACTTCTCCAAGTTGAAGAGTCAATTAAGACTGGAAGTGTATGTTGCACAGGTGCCCTGCCCTTTCTTAATACTGCAAATTAATAAATAAAAAGGACCAACAGTGTGGGAGAACAATCACAGCAAATGAGGCCATCATAAAAACACACTTATAATCAGCTGCGGAAAACATTGAGTTTTGCTGCTAAAGGCATTTCTTCAAGTAACTAAATTCAAGGGTTCGCTTACTTTCTCCACCCACTACAATAGTTTGTGTTTTAGTCAGATTGTGCTTGTCTATAACTGTAAGGCCTTGTTTACACCTGGTATTAACCTCTTAAACTCCAAGGACTAAGTGATAAGTGTCTGGAATGACGTCATCAAGTATATACTTTAAATGTTAAATGTCTGTGGAGGAGCTCTGACCTCATATGTGGTACCATGAAAGCTTAATTTAGATTTAGATTCACTGCTAAAAGTGATAAATATTTAAGTATATAATGTCTGAGCTGTAATAAACTCCCCCCAAAAAAGAGGTGCTTTTTGATTTTTTTGGTTATAAATTCATTTTTGAAAGTGTATATCTCAGGCCCTGAGTTTGGTTTGAAGATGAGAAACGTCCCAAGCACAATGTTCTCTCTCCATTCCTGATTTGTAAGACGCACTCACAGCGTTCGGCTGGTCTCGCGGCTGTCAGAGCAGAAACTAAAGCTGAGGCTTTCCTTGTGTTTTTCTGTTGTCTCTAGTCGTGTAAATTGCGTGAGCTTATTTCGTCCATTAGATCGAAAGATCTGAAAAAGAACATACATTTACCCTCCCCTCGAACAAATCAGGACAAAAGTGGACAAAAGAAACGGATTAAAACACCAGGTGTAAAAGGGACCCGAGTTAAATTAAGATCAGACCACATTTAATAAGTAATAAATGCAGAAATCCAGAGCCGTCTATCTTTTCTCCATCATACTCGTGTTTATCTTTGTGTGTTTCAACTGAGGTCTTCTTCAAATGTTGTCTCAGTAGTTCAGTTCACTTTATACAGCGGAAACACATTTTGTTCTTGCTTGGTTAGGAAATGAAACACAATGCCATATGATATCCAAATGTCATAATTTCTTGGTCAGTCGTCACATCAACATACATACTTTCCGTCCTATTCAGATCAATTTTAGTCAGAGATATGAGGTTTTGAATCATTGACTGCTTTTTATTCAACATGAGCCTATGTATTTATTTCTATTCCTTCCTTCGTATGTTTATTCTCTTTCAGGAATCATCAGAGAGCGCCAACACCACAATTGAAGATGAGGACATTAAAGGTAGAGTTGAACCTAACACAGACTTCAGTTGTGCAACGTAAGATCAGCAAGCACTCTGTAGTTCTGGCTTTACTTTTACCTTTATATTCATATTCATATTCAGACAGGAAACATTGCAGCAGTGCTTCAAAAACTTTATGATTCTGAAGAAATACAAAGACAGCAGACTTTTTTTCTGACTTTTCTGAGATTAGAAGTCAATTGTTAGGCCTTTACGGGTTTCTTAAACAATTACAATCAGACAGTAAATATGCTGAATGCAGCATTTCATTGTGTCATGCTATAAAAGTGGAAATACAGAATCTGATCAGCTGTTTCCTGCTTGTATTATTAGTTTGTCCCACCGAACTCTATAATTTGTGGTTGCGGTGGGTGAATACCTGTTGAGATGAAGCTTTTTATTTTAAGCTTTCTTCTCGCATGCCTTCTAACTTTCTGTTCCTCTTTTTTGCAATCATGAGCTTTGAAGCTACGGTTGTGTATAAATGTGTAGATTAGCTTGTGTGACATACAGTAAATGCGGGTGGTCATGTGACTGTTTGTGTGTGTGTTTGTGTCATGATATTTAATGGTATTCTCATTTGTTATTTATTCTGATTCTAAACATCAAGGGTGAATCTCAGTACATCTGTCGAGAAATAAATAAATAATATTCAGAGTGTCTGTTTACACTAAGTGCAAATAGCCCGTCTATTTAACTCCGCCCACTGACGTCTGATTGGGCCAGATGAAATTACAGAAGACGCTGGATTGTCAACAGACGCAATAGTGTAGGGGTAAGGTGTGGCAGAACGTTTTGACGAAAATTTGAATCCGCCTTTTGCCAAACTCACAGTTCATAATCTTAGAAAATGTATTTTAAATTCTGCCAAAGCTCTGAAATGAAAAGTTGTAAAATGATGCCTTTGGTTTTTGCGTGTCAAACCTGTATTTACAAGCCAGATGTTTCTGTGCCATTTGTCATTCCTTTGCTGTTTCATTCATGTCTGTTTTCAGGGGTCTAAATCTGTTATTCATCTTCATTTCTACTAATTTTTCCCGTGTTTTCATCAACCTCACCTTCCTGCTTTTTGCCCGCACATTATCAATCCATGTTTACATTTATTTGCTTTCCCATCCCTCCATCTATCCTGCCCTTGATGTACTTCCCATATAAATAAATCCTCCGTTTACTCGGGTCAGTGTACCGCCTGTCTGCCGCTCCAGCTAGACTGTACAAGCGTGAACGGTCTCATTCCCAGCAGTCTAGTTCTTCCACTTCCTCCTCTGTCTCCTGCGGCTGGTACTTCCCAAACGCGTGGCCTGAGGAAGTCTGCTGTAACCGCATTCTCAAAGCCCTCCTGGCTCTCTACCTGCTTGTTTTCCTATTGGCCTTTTTGGCATTCCTCCACGTCAGCTCCACAGCCGATTGTGGCCAGTGCATTAATCCCAAGGCTGCTCCCAAACGGTCTCAGCTAATCCAGAGCCACATCACCATTCAGTGTAAGTGACAGGAGAGAGGCAGGAAGTCAACGCACACTTTTGAAACCAACACAATCTCATGGCATATGTTTTGGTGAATTGGTGGCTAATTCGTATGAATTCGTACGATCTTGTTTTCATATGATCTGTCGATGGGTATGTTTAGGGGTGGACATTCATGCTTACTTTTAAGTATAAGTTTTTGTAGGATTCACATTGTACAAATTCATACAAAATTGCCACCTCGTAAAACAGTTACGTTTTCCCGTGAGATTGGCTGAACCAGCCGCATGATTGCAAATAACTAAAAATAGCTTAAAGCATATACCAAGCAGACATTATTATTATTATTTCTGCGATTTGCACAGACAAGACCTCATCTGTGGTTAGTTAAGCCAAGCGATATCTTATTTTTAGATGCTGGATTCAGTTTTCTATGGAAGCTTGTTTTCACCACAAAATAAAATAAACCAAAAGGTAATTGCGAGTCAGAATTGTGAGATATAAAGTTGTGAAATAAAGTCGCATTTGCAAGAAAAAAAGTCAGCATTGTAAGATATAAACTCGCAATTGCGAGAAAAGTCAGTATTACAAATTCATCTGGCAGAATTGAGATATAAATTCGCAATTGCACGTTATAAAGGCCATGTCTGAGTAAACAAAAAGTCTGGTCGTAATTTTGACATTTTCTCGCAATTAATCGCAAGTTTATATCTCACAATTCTGAGAAAAAAAGTCAGAATTGCAGGTTTATATCAGAAATGTGAGATATAAATTTGCAATTGCGCATTATAAAGGCCGTTTCTGAGAAAAATCAGCTAACAATTCTGAAATGTAATCGATTGCGCGTTTATATTTTGCAGTTCGGACTTGCTATTGTGAGTTTATATCAATTCTGATAAAAGAAAAGTCAGAATTGTGAGATACAAAGTTGAGAAGCAACTTTTGTGCAAATCCTGCATTTTACTGACCCTCATTAGCAAAGCCGCCCAGTGTACATAGATTCACACACACTCTGAACACATTCAGGAAACGTGAAGGAAGGACCTAAATATGACCAAACAATAACATTCTACGTTGGTCCCCTAAAGGTCCTGCAAACGTTATGGGAATGTAGTGTAGAGACCTAGAGGGAACATCCTATAGTAATGTCCCCTAAACATTCCCAGAACGTCCGGAATGTTCCCTGAAGGTCCGCCAAATAACGTCCCCCAACCCTTTAAAGAACTCCACATCATGACCGTCTCAGAGAGTTCTGGGAACGTAACATTTCTAGCGGGGAAAACAGTCTCCAAATTATCCTTTGATCTCTCTTTCTCTTTCTCTGTGTGTGTTTGTGTGTGTGCGGGCTAAAAAAAACCATAACTACCTATCAGTATCATGCACATCTGGTGCGCGTTGAATCCACATGTACCAGATATGGGCCGACACTATGTTGCGGTCTGGGATTGAACCACAAAACAAGAGGCCGTTCCATTTTGACAATCTATCAGTCCCCTTTCTAGAGAGGAAAGTGGTTGTAAATTCAATAGTGTGTAATGTATAATGCGACCTGATCTATTTTGCGATTGCCTTATGAGCTATGATTACCTTCCTATCTTGCTCACATCAACTACTGTGTTCGTTTGCACTGCCATTGGTTGTCCAAGTATTGTGTTGCTGTTTCTTCTCATTTGCATCAGTCAAATCACCAACCTTCATGGACTGTGAAAGACTTCCTGGCCGCTTGCTCTGAAAATCTCTCACCTTACCATGGAAGAAATACAATTTATTATGATTTATAAACCTGGTTGGACACAAGCTTTGCACACTCTCTTGCTTGTCTTATTTAGAGTTTGATGAGAGTGAGTGTTCATTTGGGGCTGTCACCAAAGCACTGAAGCGTCTCTGCAAACATCTGGTTTTGTCTCTAGTTTTGATTGTGAAGTGTCCCTTGAGGTGCGGGTGTGCAATAAGATGTTTAAGGTGCATTCGTGCCCTCTAGTGGCAATGAAAATAACTGCACTGTGAAAGAGATGTTTCATTTTTCAATTCACACAGTCTGACTTGTTTTGTTTTTTTAAACCTAAAAAGATCTATAATAACTAAAGAAGCTCTGAGCATCACAAACAGTGTGCTTGCTACAGTATTTTCTCTGGCCTGTGTTAACGTCATGTTTACAGACTTAATAATATTTCCACACACATGACATTTTGGGAAATCATGGGCCGACACCATGTTTCTGTCTGGGACTGTATTTTTGTTTGTGTTTTACGCAGTTTTTCACTTTGTGTTATTTGTCTCTTTTGTCAATTTGTGTGTTTTAGCGCGGAAACAGGAGATCATCAAAGTCACAGAGCTGCTGATTGAAGCCATCAATAATGGAGATTTTGAAGCGTACACGTGAGTTTTTTCATCGCATCATTTTTCCTTCACTCTGTCTTGTCTTTTAGCATTAATAATATGTTAATAATATTCCACAGGAAGATTTGTGACCCTGGACTGACATCTTTTGAACCTGAAGCTTTGGGAAACCTGGTGGAGGGGACGGATTTCCACAGGTTCTACTTTGAAAACTGTAAGATGAGACGTCTGTCATCATTTACACGTGTTTCCAAATCCTTATATCTTCCACTGAACGCACAGAATGATGAAATTGAGTTGGCTGTCAGGCATTCATATTGTTGTAATGGCTTTAATGTCTTTGAGATTTTATTACACTTGGTGGTAACAAAATGTACATGGCTGAGAAATACAAATAAAGTTTGTTCATTATTGTCCCTGTGTTCTAGCTCTCTCCAAAGGCCACAAACCCATCCACACCATCCTGCTGAACCCTCATGTGCACCTGATCGGTGAGGATGCTGCATGCGTCGCTTATATAAGGCTCACCCAATACATGGATGTCAACAATATGCCTCGCACCATGCAGTCGGAGGAAACCCGTGTCTGGCACCGCCGTGACGGCAAATGGCAGAACATCCACTTCCACCGCTCTGGCTCGCCAACTGTGCCCACCAAGTGAGGTCTGTGTTTGTCAAGTAACCTTTATTTTATTTAAATCATGCTTTTTACAATACAGATTGTTTCAAAGCAGCTTTACAGTGCTTTACATGGCCTAAAACTAACTAACCACACCTGCCAATGACCAGTGACTTAAGAGAATGTACCGGCTATAAATATGCTTCACCGGCCATGAAACCGTTATGACACCAATATTTTAGATACCAGTGAAAATTCCCAATTCTCTATTCCGATTTCAATATCACAGCTACAACTACTAGCCGTACTAATATTTAAACATTATTAAAGACAAAAAAAAAACAGTCAGTATAAAATAAGAGCAAATAATCAAACTACAAGCAAAATCACAAATAAATACAATATTACAAATGAAATAAAAAGTGCTTTTCAGGTTTTTCTGACAGTAGTTTTCAGGAACAGGAATGTAATAAAGTAAACAAATGCACAGTCTTCACTGTATAAATGAAACATCCTTATTAATTATGCCTTACTAAAGTTATTCAGTCAAGAACAGTGAGTGATTTTCTCTTTTTTTTTTTTTTTTTTTGATTAACATTAGCAGGAATATTAGGCCGCTGTCACTTTAAGAGTGAATGCACGGATCCAATACACTGATACACATGCAACTGTTTACGTTCACTTAAGACATAACCGACTATGTTTACTAGGATACTCGCTATTTTTTGACATCATTTTGTGTGAATTTGTCCGCTCAAGTGCAAGACGTGAAAGAGCTCAGTTTAGTACTCACACGCTGTCTGAGACGCAGTTTGAGTAACGGATTGAGCTCCTTTCTCGTCTTCTTGCGCTTGAATATTGAAATTGCCACGCTTAATCTTTCGTGACGATGCAGCGCTGGCCGTCAACTGACGTTTCTTCAGATTCATGCACTGTTAGAACTCATAAAAATGAGAATTACCAGCCAACTGGCGATTGACACTGGCGATACCCACATTTGGCGCCTGGCGAGTGTTAATTTTAGGCCCTGGCTCCAAACATACCGGACAAAGAGTAGTTTGCTGAATAATGCTGGTCTGGTTCTGGAATATCTGGTAGACCAATTCATAAAGATTCACAAGTGTGTGTTGTATTCTTAGTGTTACAGCAAAAGGGTGCTACACTCTTTAAATAAAAGCTCACAGTGATGCCATAGAATGAACCCTTTTGGGTCCGTCAGTGAACCTTCCAGTGAACGGTTCTCAATCATGTGTTCACACTTGTCAGGATTGGTTAGATTAAAGTGAACTCTGGTGCGATTGCTCTGTTAGTGCGGCTCGTTTGAATAAGTGTGAACGCTGCCATCTGAACCAAACAAGTGGACCGAGATCCTAAAAAGATGCATCTCACTCTGCTTCCAAACAAACTCTGGTGTGCTTCGACTGAAATATAAACAGAACACGGACCAAAGACATCCAAACGAACCAAAAACAGGATGTGATGTCACAGAATGCTCAAGCACACCTGGTTCTTCTCGTCACAGTTCGGTGCAGGCGTCAGAACCGCGTCTCCTCGCCGCAGATCTTTGTTTGTGTTCAATGGAGGAATTCCTGCCGCTGTTTTGACTCCTTTACACATTTTATAAGCTCTTCACGAGTTCTCAGCTGCTCAAAATACCATCATATGTACACGCAGGGCTTGACATTAACAACCGCCAACCCATCAAATGTGTGTGTATTTCAGCAGGTGTGTATTACACAGCCACAGTCTTTTAAAAAGGCAAATGAAATAATAAACTAAGTGCAATGTAGTATTGTCAAACATATTGATACTGAAATATCTGAAACACTTCCAATACTCATTTTCCTCAGAATAGACACAGATCCCAGCGTCTCTTTCTTTCTCATCTCTCTGACAGCGAGTGACACACAAACCCGCCTCCACTCACTCACTCGCCTCATTTGCTCCGGATGAATATTGTTGCTGTTACAGGGCTTGAATTTCAGCATCGATTGCACGTATTGCTCATAATTTTACTCATTACTGCAGATTTTGTTCTCACACCCAAAGTGCAGCACATAAAGCCGCCTCTCAGCACTAAATTGAGTTTTTTTCGCTGCTTATTGTGCTTAAACAGTCAAATACAAACACTATAATGTCAAAATGCCGGTCTTGGTGAGTATTCACGTAAACACAGTTAGTTCTTTCACCGCTGAGAAAGAAAACAGATGTGTAACAGTGTAATGGATCCGTGCGTCAGCTCTTAAAGTGACAGCAGCCTAATATGCCAAATTATGAGATAATATTAAAAATATCTGTATGGCAGTTTCCCCCCATGGTATCAATGTTAAAATTGTGGCCAGTGAAAATGCTGAGTGGCTAGTAACTTTGGAAAACCACTAAAAAGCACATACAAGCACATTTAGCACACAGCATTTTTTTGGATGTTCGATAAGTTTTGTATCTTTAGGTTCGGTCTTGACAGTGTGAACGCTAAGCAAACCAGGCCCAGACAGCATCACAGTGTCAGCCCAGATCCAGTCCACGTCTGATACTTGTGGAATCCACGTGTACCAGATGTGGGCCGGATCTGGGCTGACACTGTCGCTGTCTGGGGGACTAAATGTGTCACTTTATTATTTAGTCCAGACCAAAATAACCAAGAGAACCAAACCACAACATAATGAGATAATATTAAACATTTTAATAATCTAAAGAAGCTTTTGTGCAGAGTAATAGATGTTAAAGGTTTATTTTTAGAGTGTAGATTGAAAAAAAAAGTGTACGTTCTTGTTTTGACTCAAACCTAACTCTTAAAAAATGTCATAATTTCCACAATTTAAAGGAATTTGTTATCAGAACTTGGTCTATGTATAAAAATGCAATAACTAATATTTCTTTACTTTTTCAGTTAATGTGGCCTCCGGAGCACAGCTGAGCTTCATCGAGTGTCTGCCCGACTCAACCATGATCTTCACAGTTCGCTCTGCTGTACCAGAGTCTTGTTTACATTTACTGCTGGACTTATAGAATATATATAGAGAGAGTCAGAGAGTCATTTCATATCAGGATGTGGTGTGTTTGTATGCGAGTACATTTACATGTATTGAGTATGTTGTTTGCACACTGTACTCATTTATGTGAAAAGCATGTTCTTAATTAATACACTAATCTTTTTTAAAAGGTTACATTTTTTTGTATAACACAAAATATACAGAGCCATTTGTTAGTAATATGTGGTGTTTGGGTACAGGGGTACTGTATATCAGAAAATAATTCAATTCTTTTTTTGTTTTAACTAGTGTTGTCAAATCGATTAACAAACATGTTAGATGTGATTAATCGTGATTAATTGCGATTAATCGAGATTAATCACATTGTCAAGTCGCTCGGCCCTGATAAAACGCCTTTTTTGTGTTAGGTGTGATCAATCGCGATTAATTGCATTGTTAAATCGATCAATCCCGATTAAAAACGCAAACGTGTGTTAGATGTGATCAATCGTGACTAATCGCGCTGTCAATCTCGATTAATTGCAAACATGTTAGAAGTGATTGAGCGCGTTGACAAGTCGATTAATCGCAATTAATCGCAAACATGTTAGATGTGATTAATCATGATTAACTGCGTTGTCGAACTGAGCAATCACGATCAACCGCAAACATGTATGTTAGATGTGATTAATCGCGGATAATTGCGCTGCCAAACCGATTAATCGCAATTGATCGCAAACATCTATGCTAGATGCGATTCATTGAGTTTACAGCACTAGTTTCAATAAAATTTGTCATTGATGACAAATCCAAAATGGCAGATAATTTACTTATTTCTGAAAATTACAAATATGAGCTTGCCTATGGTTTTCAGTGATGTACATTTCGTGAAGTCATGTGAAGTGCTATTTCTGCTTTACACTTTGGAGTATTAATAGTTAATTGTTGGCGCAGATAAGGAAGCATTGTGCTGTTTTCTTGGCTAATCCAAAAATCTGATAAGCATAAAGGTTTAGAGTTTTATTTTAATTTCTTTGCTCATTCATTCTCATCAAATACCATACAACAGAATGTGTGGAAAACGAATGTAACTCACACTATACTATACCAGACATGCTCATTCTAATGAATTGTGTGAAATTCAGGTTTGTTGTGGGAACTTAATTGAGTTGCTGCTTCTCACTGGAATTTGTGGGAAAATCATTTTTATCTTTTATGAATAGTGCATGACTTTCCACTCGTAGTCATCACTCATAAGCATACTATCATTTTCTGTTTTGACAGAAATAGCCAAACCTTGTTTGAAGATCTTCTTTGCATTGGTCAAGTAGAATAAATGAATGTTATACACATAACTTGCTACACAATACCCTCTGGATACGCTTTAGTTTCCTCGTACAACATTATAGCATAATATTACTGGAGGACTTGATAGCTTTCTAAATACTTTAAAGCGTCTAATAAAATGTGTGATTTCTGCAAAATGCTTGTATTGACATTATTTTGATATTATGCTCATCAGCAATTAAATCCACCTAATCTACATCAAACTTTGTGGAAGAATTAGTTATACCTTATCATAGGTCTATACACTCACCTAAAGGATTATTAGGAACACCATACTAATACTGTGTTTGACCCCCTTTCGCCTTCAGAACTGCCTTAATTCTACGTGGCATTGATTCAACAAGGTGCTGAAAGCATTCTTTAGAAATGTTGGCCCATATTGATAGGATAGCATCTTGCAGTTGATGGAGATTTGTGGGATGCACATCCAGGGCACGAAGCTCCCGTTCCACCACATCCCAAAGATGCTCTATTGGGGTGAGATCTGGTGACTGTGGGGGCCATTTTAGTACAGTGAACTCATTGTCATGTTCAAGAAACCAATTTGAAATGATTGGAGCTTTGTGACATGGTGCATTATCCTGCTGGAAGTAGCCATCAGAGGATGGGTACATGGTGGTCATAAAGGGATGGACATGGTCAGAAACAATGCTCAGGTAGGCCGTGGCATTTAAACGATGCCCAATTGGCACTAAGGGGCCTAAAGTGTGCCAAGAAAACATCCCCCACACCATTACACCACCACCACCAGCCTGCATAATGGTAACAAGGCATGATGGATCCATGTTCTCATTCTGTTTACGCCAAATTCTGACTCTACCATCTGAATGTCTCAACAGAAATCCAGACTCATCAGACCAGGCAACATTTTTCCAGTCTTCAACTGTCCAATTTTGGTGAGCTCGTGCAAATTGTAGCCTCTTTTTCCTATTTGTAGTGGAGATGAGTGGTACCCGGTGGGGTCTTCTGCTGTTGTAGCCCATTCGCCTCAAGGTTGTGCGTGTTGTGGCTTCACAAATGCTTTGCTGCATACCTCGGTTGTAACGAGTGGTTATTTCAGTCAAAGTTGCTCTTCTATCAGCTTGAATCAGTCGGCCCATTCTCCTCTGACCTCTAGCATCAACAAGGCATTTTCGCCCACAGGACTGCCGCATACTGGATGTTTTTCCCTTTTCACACCATTCTTTGTAAACTCTAGAAATGGTTGTGCGTGAAAATCCCAGTAACTGAGCAGATTGTGAAATACTCAGACCGGCCCGTCTGGCACCAACAACCATGCCACGCTCAAAATTGCTTAAATCACCTTTCTTTCCCATTCTGACATTCAGTTTGGAGTTCAGGAGATTGTCTTGACCAGGACCACACCCCTAAATGCATTGAAGCAACTGCCATGTGATTGGTTGATTAGATAATTGCATTAATGAGAAATTGAACAGGTGTTCCTAATAATCCATTAGGTGAGTGTATATATATATATATATATATGTATGTATACATTGTTTCTGTTTAGTGGTAAATGAAAAATTCATAAATTTTAAGCCTTATTGATTCTTACAAACATCTGACATATAATCATAACTTCATAAGATGATTTAGACATCTTTGCAGATCAAATAACATTTTTGTATAGTGATTCATTACTGTAATGTACTATTAGTAATTTGCTGAAGTTGTTTAATGTCTGCTGGTTAAAAACATCAGATATAAAGAATGAAGGGTTTTGTGCTAAGAACGTACACTCCTTATGTATGTATGTCTTCTTCTCTTCTCTTCTCTTTCTTTTTTAGTTTAGTTTGACCTAAATCTCACTTTGGATTACAAACAACGCACCGGTCGGGATGGGATTGAATAATCCATATTTCTGAATCCTGAGTTAAACTCTTTTGAATGTTCACGCAATGTCTAATTTCATCCCAATTTATACAAATTACACAAAATCCAAGTTTGATTCTCAAATTATGCATATTTGCTTTGATAGAAAATAAGGTAAAGGTGAGATTAACATTTCAGTTTTTATTTTACATCATTGCAACAGCAGAGGGGGAAAATGAACAAAACTGAAACGTTGAATCACTCGTCGACTGTGAGGAGCGTCACAAACAGAGACGATTCAGATCATAAATAAACTTCATGCTTCAAAAAATGGAAAAATGAGACAGAATTAAAAATTCATTCATTCATTATAGCATGTTTCCAATAAACACAGACATTGATGCAATGTCACACAGGAGATCTTAGAACTCACTCACTCACACACACTCACTCACTCACACACACACACACACTCACTCACTCAACTCACTCACACTCACACACACTCACAACACACACACACTCACTCACTCACTCACTCACTCACACACACACTCACTCACACACACACAAACACACACACTCACTCACTCACTCACACACTCACACTCACTCACACACACTCACACACACTCACTCACTCACTCAACTCACTCACTCACTCACACTCACACTCACTCACACTCACAACACACACACACTCACTCACTCACTCACTCACACACACTCAACTCACTCACACACACACACTCACACTCACTCACACACACTCACTCACACACACACTCACTCACTCACTCACTCAACTCACTCACACACTCACTCACAACACACACACACTCACTCACACACACACTCACTCACTCACTCACTCACTCACACACACACACACACACACTCACTCAACTCACTCACACTCTCACACACACACTTACTCAACTCACACACAGACACACACTCACTCACTCACACACACACACTCACACCCACTCTCACACACTCTCACACACACACTCACTCACTCTCACACACACACTCACTCACTCACACTCACACACACACTCACTCACTCACACACACTCACTCACACTGATAATGTTACCCGTGAAACTGTAGCAAAACAAATAAAAGACAAACAGAATAACCGGATGTGTCTAATGACAGCACTCTCAGTGAACATATGAAAAAACCAAGCCATTTCATCCACACACACTCTAATTAAAAAACATTCAGAAGCATTCTGGGATTAAGAAAGACTACAGCATGATATTTATTGGTTGTTTTTAAATCTCAGTATAAATACATAGCCAGTTATTATTTCAGATATCTGATCGCTTGCACTTGATTAACTGCGGTTACAAACTCACATGCCCAGAGATATTTGCATGATATTTGATCAGGTCTGTAGTGAGATTTTAAGCAAGTAATCTGACATGTTTTTAATTACAGCAGTCCATTGATGCAGTTGTACAGGAGGCAAAAGAGTATATGACCAAAGTCCAGTATTTACAAATGTCTTGGTTCGACATTATCATTTTTCATTATGTTTAGTTCTGCTTCTACAATAACACAGCAACCAAAATGACACACACACACACACACACACATCTATGTCTTCATACAATTCACTCAGCGATTCGGAAGGAAACCCTATCTTTGGTCACAAGATGAGAAAATAAATTCAGTCAGGAAAATAAGAAAGACATTCAGCCATAAAGCAGTTTAAATGTTTACATTATTTGCCGTGAAGATCAAGCAATAATAAATAAGAAAAGATCAAATGGGATCTGGTAACCCAAAATCCCAGATCCGGGCCACATCTGGTATGCGCCAGATGTGGGCCGGATCTGGGCCGACACTATGTTGCTGTCTGGGAACCAGGTGAAGATTTATAGATAGGCCTACAGACGTTGCAGAGGTTTGTGTTGAGTTATTGTGTGTCCTGCTCTCCGGCGTCGGGATCTTGGCTGGGCTCCGGCGTACAGTAGCGCTGAAGCAGCCGGTGCAGGTGCTGCTGAAGGTCGTCGGGTCGCAGGCTGTCAGGGGCGTCCTCCAGCCGCTCCAGGTGCGTCTGTTTGGTTTGGCCGTCCTTTACTACTGTCCGTTTCTGGGTGCATGTCTTATGCATGCGGGTCCTGCAAACCAACAGAGTCACGACACCTGTGAGCATCTTTGAAATGCAATGATTAGTTCATGTTAATCTTGTTCAGTTCACCCAAAAATCAAAGTCCTGTCATTAATTCCTCTCCCTCATGTCGTTCCAAACCTGTAAGACCTTCGTTCATCTTCTGAACACAAATGAAGATATTTCTGATGAAATCCGAGAGCTCTCTGACCCCTCCATAGACAACAATGTAATGAACACTTTCAAGGCCCAGAAAGGAAGTAAAGACATCGTTAAAATAGTCCATGTGACTCCAGTGGTTCAGCCTTAATGTTATGAAGCCACGAGAATACTTTAGTGCGCAAAAACAAACAACTTTATTCAATAATTTCTTCACGTCTTTGTCAGGCTCTTACGCTGTTGACGTAGTAAATACAGTGCAGAGCTTCTGGGTTCTACACCAGAACGCCGGCTCACCATTGGCCGATGCTGATCATGTGACGCATGCGTGTGATCCTGACACAGGAGCTGACGAACGTTTGTTTTTGCGCACTAAAGTATTCTCGTGGCTTCATAACATTAAGGTTGAACCACTGGAGTCACATGGACTATTTTAACAATGTCTTTACTTCCTTTCTGGACCTTGAACGTGTTAATTAAACTGCTGTCTATGGAGGGGTCAGAGAGCTCTCGGATTTTATCAGAAATATCTTCATTTGTGTCTGAAGATGAACGATGGTCTTACGGGTTTGGAAAGACATGAGGGAGAGGAATTAATGACAGGATTAAAATTTTTGGGTGAACTAACCCTTTAAAAGAGGACCTTCCCAAACAGCAACATAGTGTCGGCTGATACTATGTTGCTTCTTGTTTTCTGGCTCTACTAGAGCAGGTTTTCCTGCTTGAATGTTGATTATTTCCCATATTCTCCATTGTCCCAGTCTGTCAGTAACTCTGTTTAGTTCCTGTCTCTATGAAGCCCCTCCTTCTGAAAAGCACAATGTGCTCTGATTGGTCGGCTGGAGCAGTGTGTTGTGATTGGTGTTTGAGAAATGTCCCGCCCCTTACCATAACCGCCAGTTTCAACTCACGACTAACTCAACCAGGCCCCGCCCCTTTATTCTGCATATGAATTATTATGAGGAATATTCCAAGACAGCAACATCGGCCCAGATCCGGACCACATCTGGTATACATTGATCCACATGTGCCAGATGTGTACCGGACTTGGGCTGACACTATGTTGGCTCAACAGCAACATTACTGTAACATGTTAGTAAAATAACGCACTGTTGCTTAGAAGGATACAAGGCAGGTTGGTTTTAACACACACATGCCTCTACAATATTATATACATATTTTAAAATGCCATTTTTTCTGGTCAACTTTGAGTAAATTATGAAAACTCATGCAGCAGATAAAGACCAGTCTGTCGTCTTCAGAAATGCATTACGCTGCAACTCTTGGTGGATTAGGTATTATTAACTGCTCTTTTATTATCATCATCACACCATTCTCCTAATTAGCTACATGTTAGATGGACATGCCACCGTCCAGACCTTCTGACCACTGATCCGTCCTCTTTCACCGTCTCTCTCTCAACTAAACGAGGAAGGTGCACTTTCCCAAAGCTTCCTACATAGCTCAAAGCCTAGACATGCGGGAGAGAAAATACTCAGCAATACAAGACATTTAATACAGTTCAGTGGTGAACACTAGTGACGAAGCACGCTTTGTGAAGCTTTGAATCATTTGTTCTGAACCAGTGATTCGGAGCGTATCAAACTGCCAAAGTCACATGATTTCAGTAAACGAAGAAATCATCATAGTTTCAAAATGTCAATGTTCACAATCTCTGTGAACCCATGAACCAGTGTCTGCATATGAGATTTACCTGATCTCAGATCAGTTTTATACATTTGTAGAGATTTAATGACACATTTGTATAATAAAAGGAAGAGTTGCAGTTAAAAGTCTCTTAACCAAGCTCTCCATAAAACAAAACAAGCCCTACAATTTAATAAAATAACTCATATTATAGGGACACTTCATATTTAATGGTATTAGATGATTTGTTAATTGCATTTAATGATGACAGCTTCACTGAAACATTGCAGTTGGTTTGTAAAAGTTCTGTTCTGAAACTGTTCTGACCAGCAGGGGGCGCCAGCGTGTGCAGCGCTGAGAAACTGAATCTTTTTACCAAGCAATTGATTCAAAGCTCCAAAACGCTTCGTTTCTCCAACACTTGAGCTACACTGCATACATAATATTTACTATATTATTAACTCTGACTAAAAAGGTATTTTTAAACCACCCATAAAATATGTCATTGCATTAGATAACAGCCAAATGTAAAGACCTTTTCAAAGTCGTCTTTGGCTGATGGGAGATCCGATGACAGTGAAGGGTCCCCGATTAGTTTCTCCATCCGTTCACCTTGCACTACCATGGTTTTGACGACCTTGCTGACCTTCCGACCTTGGACGGGCTCATCCTCGAACTCAGACGCTGTCGCCCCAATGTAAGATAAAGGCTCAGAGAAGGTCACCTGAAACGAGATGTCAAACAATTAGCATCGCCTCTATAGAGATTTATGCATGGGCAGACTTCTGTTGTACTATAATATTGGTAATAAAGCAACATAAAGTTGATTCAGGACTTCAGAAGAGCATGTATAAACTCATACTTGTTCTCATTATACGCTTCAATACCAAACTCTGATAGATTCTCAAATTTTCTGAAATTACAAATGCAGTGAAAATACAGGTGTAGGTATTGGTAAGTACCAAAAATGAACATATCGGTGTCATACTCGTTCTTGAACAAAGTGCTATCAGAACAGAGTACAGGTTTCCCACCTCGGTCTGTTCTCCGCCGCTCTTCACCACCGTCCTCTTCACAACTTTAGAGAAACCGTCAGCCTCATCCACAGCGACGGCTTCCTGCTGCGGTCCCTCTGACATCACTTCCTCTCGCTCCACTCCATCTGCTGACACGTACTTACGGATGACTTTCCTTGTTATCTGTGTGGAGACAATGACACAAGGTTGGAAACGTCAAGTGACCAACCACAATGTGACGTTTAGTGCAGGCACTTTCAGCTTTAGATGTCATGCTTTGGTTGAGTGAAAAGTCTAACTTCACAAGACTAGCTTAACTCTTTTGATCATTTTCACTAAAATTCATGGTCCAGAATACATTTTTTTGACATTTGAAATACAAATTCTCATTGTACATTATAAGGTAATTCATATTTCTTTCAAATAATGTGAATTATTCTAAAGGCATCCTACAGTTAACCAATTAAAAGGTTTCTGCTGTAGCATAGTTACATTATTTTACCAGATGTAGGGCAAATACGGACGTAACATTGCATGGACTGAATCTGTGTAAAGACACAGAACGGCTGAAAGTGAAATCTTTTACCTTTTTGACCACCATGTTTCCATACTCGTCAATGTATTGCTCTTCTGTCACTGTCTGAGGAGGGATCTCGGGCATCTCGTCACCCTAAAAAAAATAAAAAATAAAAATAATATTTTCTATTTTTGGTTAACTTCAGTCCTGAGAGACAAATACCTTTATGGGAATTAAAATATAACGCTACTGTTTAATTCATATGTTTATGTTTTCTTTTTATTACACCAGCAAATTAAAATACTTCCATTGTTCAATATCCCACCAAAACATGAAAATGGGGTCCTTTGACACCAACGCACACACCCAAAACAGGTACCTGGATCACAACTCGGCGCCGCACCACCCTGGTGGTCAAAACCTCCTCCTCTGAACTATCAGACAGCAAACCTAGTTCCTCAGCTATTTCCTGAGAGCAGCAGAGATGCATTGTGGTCGCATGTCTTCAGTACTACTGTATATCTCATAAACACTTGCATGTCACAACATGCAAAGCCAATGCACTCTGAAAGCTTTTGCCTTTTCTTTTTTTAGTAAAAACTGTTATTTTCAGCAGTGTTACTATTGCTACATTTGCCTTCCCAGCAATTTTCAATGCAAAACCAGATATTAGTATAATTAAATGACAATGCACTGCTGGGAATGAAAATCAACCAAAATCATGCACTCAATAAAATATATAGTTTCAAAGTGCGAAAGTAAAACTGTTTACTCAAATGTCACATTATATCCAATGATTAAAGTTGCTTCAGTTAAAGCAAAGGGATGCACCAACACAATCTCATGGCAGTTTGTAACTATTTTACATTTTGGCGAACTTGCGGCTAATTCGCATCTCATTCATTATGTTTTTGTATGATCTCTTTACGCCTCAGTGACGGGCATGTTTTGGGTGGTCACGTTTAATAAACAATGTTTTTAAACATTAAACACATTCCTCGGGTCTTTAGTGACCCAGGACGTCATTCAATACCCTCCTCCTCCTCATTCATTTGATAAAGTTAGACATCAACGTTCTAAGTATTCCTCAATCAATTCATTATCAACAATATAACAAGAAAGAAATTACAAAATTATAAAAGAATGCCTGTTTCCCTATGCATTTTTTTCAAAAAAAAAAATTATAGGGTCACTAACGACCCAGGCGTGTAACAGTGCAAGTATATTTTTTCTTCACATAATTCTTCTTCAATAATTGAATCTTTGATGACTGAATACGTGCACTTATCCCTCAAGGTGGCGATGTCTGATACTCAGTGATGAAGTGATGTTTCACTCATAGTCACCGCAGGCAGAAAACAAAAGAATAGGAAATATCATCAGCAAAACTCAGTGAAGTTCTGAACGCAATCAAATATTAGCGTCACTGACGGTGGATCTGCTGAAGAAGCTGTCAGAGATCAGAATATTGATGTTGAAGATGATAGTTTTGAGAATATGATTGAGATGGCGAATATGAGGCAGATGCTGAATGTACTGGGAAACGAGTTCTGACGAGGACAGTGATGATGGTATGAAACATCTGCTCAAACTGAACCCTTACAAGCTCCAGAAGGGAACAAAATAGGCGTTATTTTATTCTTCTGTAACTGTTACTCTAATATCAGGAGAGTTTTATATTATCGCGAGATCCGTGTTAGATACAGATCCGGGTCACTAAAGACCCGAATATGTAATAATGATTGGCGAAACATTCATGCATTTAAGGGTTAATTGAAACACCAAACATGAGCTTGCTGGCATTGAAGATTTGAAATGTTCCATTAGGGCTCAAGTCAGTTTGTTAGCACCGGCCAGGGAGTTACAGCACTCTGCCTCAGAAACTGAGGTCATGCTAATTGGCTTACCCTCCCTAGAAAGTCATCATCGTCATCATCATCATACTGTACTCTCTCCATTGGAGGTAGCTCTTCAGCAAATGAATGATCACCTGTATAAGCGTAAGGGAAAGCCTTCTCCTCACCAGTGTATTCATCCTCTGGCTCAAGAACTATGGGAAGGTCCTCACTGCCCCAGGATAAGGGCCGATCATCCTTTTTCAGCAGGGTGTACTCTCTAAGTTTAGGTACGCCTGTCAGGTATTCAGGGCTGCTTGATAAAGATGGAAGTTCCTCAACTTGGTAAATTGCTTGAGGAACATCTAAAAGTTCTAATGATCCAACCTCAGGCTCAGACGTGTCAGAAAACGTTTGTTGGCAATCAAAAAACTCAGGATCTGACTCAATGCTATCTGCGTGAACAGGTCTTGGTCTGGATTTAAGACTGAGACTGTAAAGTGGAGAGTCAGTGGCATCGAACTGCATCTGGTCGCCTGTCAGTTTTGTAGGTATCTCAGAGGCTTTGAGCTCTTCCAGAGTGCAAGGTGTCAGAGAAGCTACACGTGGAGAAGTTCCAGGTAAGGCTAAACTTGATTCAGGCTCGTCACCACCAAATGATGGTAATGTCTGTTCAAATTCAGAGACGTCAAGGGAAAGCTGGACAACCTCTGCGGTACAAGGAATCCTCTTGCTTAGAGATTGATGCGAATTCCCTTGATCGGAAGAGGATGTGCTAAATATTGGAGGGATGGAACTTAAATCTGTTCGTGACACCTGAATGCCTGTTGATGGTGTCTTCACAGATCTTGAAAGCAAATTTTTGTAATCAGGTGATTCGAGACTGAATGCAGAGGAATCGATTTGATTTAGTTCAACTCTTCTGTGAGAGTCTTTCAGATAAAACTGAAAAGAATTTACTTCTTGCAATTCATTTGATGCTTTAGGCTCTTCATGTGATGAATCAGGAGTGGATTTTTGGGCCTCCAAGTCGAAGACTGGTTGAGATCTGTTCTGCTGGGGTATTTCGGGGACACGTGTGGCTAGATATGATGATTCACTGGTCAATAAGGATGCTGTCGACTTTATTTGAGGCTCTAAACTTTGTGAAATGGATAATGCATCTCCTTTTCTTAAACTTAAATCTTTCACTTGAGGCTCTAAATGAATGTCCATTGAGACATTGTCCTGTGCAAAATGAAAGGGAACAAAACACTGTTTCTCCCCATTTGTAATAATTACATCACACAAACGCAATAGAATAGAAATTGTTGCATGGAAAGACAGAAAATATTAACATGCATTCCCAGAGAGCAACATAGTGTTGGTCCGGATCCGGCCCACATGTGGTACACGTTGAATCCACATGTACCAGATGTGTCCCGGATCTGGGCCACTACTATGTTGCTGTCTGAGTTAACATCCGATGCACAATACAAATGTCTCTCTAAGGCTGTTCCTGGAAATCTACCTTCCTGCAAAGCTCAGCTCCAACTCTGATCAAACACAAATGAGCCAGCTAATTACGATCTTCAGGAGCACTTTATTACAGACAGATGTGTTGGGTCAGGGTTAGATCTCCAGGAACAGGATTGGGCATCCCTGCTCTAAGGATAAGATTTAAACATGCAGTTGAGAATAAGTCCCATTACAAATAATAAGTCTTAAAATTAGACAAAACCATTATGGTGAATTGACCATTTTCTCAACACTGCTAAAAACTACATGCTTGCTCAAGAGTTGTCCATTTAGTCTTGATTTGTTAGTAGATCCAGAATTGAGAAAATCCATGTTTCAGGGCAGATTTGACACTGCATTCCTCTTAGTTCATACATTGTTATAAACGCACAAGATTCACAGCTGCATGCTCCAACTCTTACCCTTTTTTTGGTGTCTTGAGGGGCTAGTTTTCTTGAATCATGTCCTAGATCATCTTTTTGTTGCTGTGAACTTTCCATATGTTGATTGTCATCTCTTTTATGGATTACGAGGCCTTCCCTAGTTTCATCCTTTGCAGATGCACCTGTTGCGCTGATTACATCCCTTTCTTCACAATAAGTAATTGTCTTTGTTACACTTTCCGTGTCCTTTTGTGCTTGCTCTAAGGCTGTATCATGAGATGGGTTTGGTTTTAGCCCTTCATCGAATGAGCACTCAACAGTTTGAAGTCCTTCTGTTTCAGGTGGAGACTTGATTTGTGCTGTGCATGGTTCAAATGTCACTAGATTCAGCAAAGCAGAATCATCTTTGAGGTCAGATAGATCTTTCTCAACCTCATCAATGCCAGAAAATGACAAATCATTCAAATTCTCAAAAAACTCCTCATATTCAGATTCAATCACTGATTCAGGAGATTCAGATTGATAAATTGTCTCAAAAACGAAAGGTTCTGGAGTAACCATTTCAATTAGTTCTGTTACTAAAGTTTCTGCTTCAGGTGATGGGTTTCGCAATTCTATTTCATGACAGAACATTTGAGGTGACAAAGATCTAGAATCAGTTTCTGAAACATCGGAGATAGATGATAAAGGTCTGTTATCAGCCATGATCCATTGTGGCAGTGGATACCATGATGAGTATGTTGAGTCCATATCATTACACAAAGAAGGGGACAGTGGAGTGAAAATTGATTTGTGCTGCATGAGTACCACACTGGATTCATTTGGAACTGGTGATGGTGTTGAGAATTCAGGTATGGGTGAATCAGGTGAAAGACTTCGAAATTCATTCAGTGAAAATGTCGTCTCAGGAGATGAGGGTCGACTTTCGACCAAAAACTCTGCAGATGGTAATGAAGGTCTGTGCTCAGGAACTGGTGAATCAGGAGAGAGTTGTCTGTACTCATTCATGGATGTATATGATTCTGGTGAGGATGCTCTCCTATCTGAATTGTCCAGTAAACTTGTACAATAAAACAAAGAATCCGTGGAAAGTGCTTGATTTCTTCCAAATAAATCAAAGGATTCTTCTTGCACATGTAATTGCAGATAACTGGTATTAAGAGATGAAGAATATGTTTCAGAACTGCGTTTCTGAGTGCATTCATTATTTGGAAAAGTCTTAATCTCCTTTTTACATCCAGCATACTCAAACACACCTGGTTTTGCACAGAAAGATTCACCTCTATATTGAGGATCATACAAATGGGACATTAATGTTAAGGATACAGCTTTGTACACAAGTTTATACTGAGGCTTCATTCTGACAGTCTTCTGTAATGACAGATATGTGGATACTTCTTGGCCAAGTGATTGTTGGCTTTGAACAACAGTCTGATTGTGTTCAATTTCTAAATGATGTTGATCCACAGGAGATATTTTACCTGACTCAGGAGACAAGGGTCTATTTTCAGTCCATGTATTGCCCTCAGATGCAAAGCTTGCCATGTCAAATTCTACATCGGACACAATTGATTCTAAGGAGGATGATCTGTATGTGGCTTTTGGGGTAACATTTACATAAACTAATGGTTTGAAGTCATAAACAGGTGAGTCTGGTGATAATGGTCTTTTGTCATTCAAGGACATGATTGATTCAGGCGAGGATGTTCTCTGTTCAGTAATTTGAGGTGCAAAAACCCAAAGCTCAATATCTGTGTCTGATGATAGTGACTCAGAAGACTCTGATCGGCATAAATTCATTGCTGATATTTTATGTATACAAGAAAACTGTGGAACTGGTGAGTCTGGTGATAATGGTCTACACTCTTCCAATGATATAAAGGATTCTGGAGATGCTCGATCTACCATAGACATAGGTGACATTGGTCTGTAATCACTTACTGAATCAGGGGAGAGTGGTCTATGCTCAATTTCTGATATTACTGATTCAGGAGAGTCAGGTCTTTGCTCTGCACCAAGGTCTGACTGATATAATTCATTTTCGACATCTAAAGATACTGGAGAAGTTGACTGGGAATCTGATTCTGGTATGATAAATGTAAATGTTAATGGCGTGAAGTCAGGAACAGGTGAATCAGGGGACAGTGGTCTGCTTTCATTTACTGATGTCAGTGAGTCAGGTGAGGACAATCTCAGATCAGTCAGTGAGCCATTAAATACATATGTGTTTATATCTAATTCTGATGGTATTGGCCCTCTAGTGAACAAGTCTTCCAAGTAACTTTTGTATTCTGTAGTCTCTGAGCACAGAGATTGAGGTGAACATGATCTAGATCCTGTTACTGGCAAAGTACTCTGAGCGAATAATACACTGAATTGAGGTACAGGTGAGTCAGGGGACAGGGGTCTAATCTCAGTTTCTGATGATATAGATTGAGGAGAGTCAGATCTTTGCTCTGGATTAAGGTCAGACTGACACAATTCGTTTTCAAGATCCAAACTGACTGATTCTGGAGAGGTTGGTCGGGAGCCTGTAAGTGCCATGATAAATGTGTGTGTGGCCGGTGTGAAATCAGGAATTGGTGAATCAGGGGACAGAGGTCTGTTTTCATTATCTGATGTGATTGACTCAGGTGAGGACCTTCTAAGGTCAGCCACCAAGTCATCAAATACATCTGTCTGCATATCTAATTCTGATAGTATTGATTCAGGGGATTGTGATATGTAACCTGTTACTATTGTTGGTTCAAACTGATAGTTATAATATTGATATATTGGAGAATCAGGAGATAAAGATCGAGAGTCAGATCCCTCTTCATTTATAGATTCTGTTGATTCTGCATAGAAATATTGGGTGAAAACATTTAATTCCCATTCTTCCTCTGATGATGCAGATTCAGGGGATGAGGACCTATAATCTGGTACAGAAATGGATTCAAAGGCAGCTGGAAAATACTGTGGTGTAGGTGAGTCTGCAGATAAGGGTCTACATTCATTCATGGACCCATTTGACTGTGGAGAAAACCCTCTAATGTCTTCCAAAAGCATGGTAGATTCAGGTGACATGGGTCTCCATTCAGGTAAGGAGTCTGGGGAAAGTGGTCTTTTGTCAGTGTCTGATACAATTGATTCAGGAGAATCTGGTCGATTATCTAGAGTTAGCAATTCTTCAAGGTAAGGTTCATATTCTGTATTCTCTGAGCACAGCGATTGAGGTGAACAGGATCTAGATCCTGTTACTGGCAAAGTACTCTGAGCGAATAATACACTGAATTGAGGTACGGGTGAATCAGGGGACAGGGGTCTAATCTCAGTTTCTGATGATATAGATTGAGGAGAGTCAGATCTTTGCTCTGGATTAAGGTCAGACTGACACAATTCGTTTTCAAGATCCAAACTGACTGATTCTGGAGAGGTTGGTCGGGAGCCTGTAAGTGCCGTGATAAATGTATCTGTGGCCGGTGCGAAATCAGGAATTGGTGAATCAGGGGACAGAGGTCTGTTTTCATTATCTGATGTGATTGACTCAGGTGAGGACCTTCTAAAGTCAATCACCAAGTCATCAAATACATCTGTCTGCATATCTAATTCTGATAGTATTGATTCAGGGGATTGTGATATGTAACCTGTTACTATTGTTGGTTCAAACTGATAGTTATAATATTGATATATTGGAGAATCAGGAGATAAAGATCTAGAGTCAGATCCCTCTTCATTTATAGATTCTGTTGATTCTGGAGATAAATCTTGGGTGAGAACATTTAATTCCCATTCTTCCTCTGATGACGCAGATTCAGAGGATGAGGACCTATAATCTGGTACAGAAATGGATTCAAAGGCTGCTGGAAAATACTGTGGTGTAGGTGAGTCTGGAGATAGGGGTCTGCATTCATTCATGGACCCATTTGACTGTGGAGAAGACCCTCTAATGTCTTCCAAAAGCATGGCAGATTCAGGTGACATGGGTCTCCATTCAGGTAAGGAGTCTGGGGAAAGTGGTCTTTTGTCAGTGTCTGATACAATTGATTCAGGAGAATCTGGTCGATTATCTAGAGTTAGCAATTCTTCAAGGTAAGGTTCATATTCTGTATTCTCTGAGCACAGCGATTGAGGTGAACAGGATCTAGATCCTGTTACTGGCAAAGTACTCTGAGCGAATAATACACTGAATTGAGGTACAGGTGAATCAGGGGACAGGGGTCTAATCTCAGTTTCTGATGATATAGATTGAGGAGAGTCAGATCTTTGCTCTGGATTAAGGTCAGACTGACACAATTCGTTTTCAAGATCCAAACTGACTGATTCTGGAGAGGTTGGTCGGGAGCCTGTAAGTGCCGTGATAAATGTATCTGTGGCCGGTGCGAAATCAGGAATTGGTGAATCAGGGGACAGAGGTCTGTTTTCATTATCTGATGTGATTGACTCAGGTGAGGACCTTCTAAAGTCAATCACCAAGTCATCAAATACATCTGTCTGCATATCTAATTCTGATAGTATTGATTCAGGGGATTGTGATATGTAACCTGTTACTATTGTTGGTTCAAACTGATAGTTATAATATTGATATATTGGAGAATCAGGAGATAAAGATCTAGAGTCAGATCCCTCTTCATTTATAGATTCTGTTGATTCTGGAGATAAATCTTGGGTGAGAACATTTAATTCCCATTCTTCCTCTGATGACGCAGATTCAGAGGATGAGGACCTATAATCTGGTACAGAAATGGATTCAAAGGCTGCTGGAAAATACTGTGGTGTAGGTGAGTCTGGAGATAGGGGTCTGCATTCATTCATGGACCCATTTGACTGTGGAGAAGACCCTCTAATGTCTTCCAAAAGCATGGCAGATTCAGGTGACATGGGTCTCCATTCAGGTAAGGAGTCTGGGGAAAGTGATCTTTTGTCAGTATCTGATACAATTGATTCAGGGGAATCTGGTCGATACTCGTTAGTTACTAATTCTTCAAGGTAAGGTTCATATTCTGTATTCTCTGAGCACAGAGATTGAGGTGAACATGATCTAGATCCTGTTACTGGCAAAGTACTCTGAGCGAATAATACACTGAATTGAGGTACGGGTGAATCAGGGGACAGGGGTCTAATCTCAGTTTCTGATGATATAGATTGAGGAGAGTCAGATCTTTGCTCTGGATTAAGGTCAGACTTACACAATTCGTTTTCAAGACCCAAACTGACTGATTCTGGAGAGGTTGGTCGGGAGCCTGTAAGTGCCATGATAAATGTGTGTGTGGCCGGTGTGAAATCAGGAATTGGTGAATCAGGGGACAGAGATCTGTTTTCATTATCTGATGTGATTGACTCAGGTGAGGACCTTCTAAAGTCAATCACCAAGTCATCAAATACATCTGTCTGCATATCTAATTCTGATAGTATTGATTCAGGGGATTGTGATATGTAACCTGTTACTATTGTTGGTTCAAACTGATAGGTATAATATTGATATATTGGAGAATCAGGAGATAAAGATCTAGAGTCAGATCCCTCTTCATTTATAGATTCTGTTGATTCTGGAGATAAATCTTGGGTGAAAACATTTAATTCCCATTCTTCCTCTGATGATGCAGATTCAGGGGATGAGGACCTATAGTCTGGTAAAGAAATTGATTCAAAGGCAGCTGGAAAATACTGTGGTGTAGGTGAGTCTGGAGATAGGGGTCTGCATTCATTCATGGACCCATTTGACTGTGGAGAAAACCCTCTAATGTCTTCCAAAAGCATGGCAGATTCAGGTGACATGGGTCTCCATTCAGGTAAGGAGTCTGGGGAAAGTGGTCTTTTGTCAGTGTCTGATACAACTGATTCAGGGGAATCTGGTCGATTATCTAGAGTTAGCAATTCTTCAAGGTAAGGTTCATATTCTGTATTCTCTGAACACAGCGACTGAGGTGAACACGATCTAGATCCTGCTACTGGCAAAGTACTCTGAGCAAATAATACACTGAATTGAGGTACAGGTGAGTCAGGGGACAGGGGTCTAATCTCAGTTTCTGATGATATAGATTGAGGAGAGTCAGATCTTTGCTCTGGATTAAGGTCAGACTGACACAATTCGTTTTCAAGATCCAAACTGACTGATTCTGGAGAGGTTGGTCGGGAGCCTGTAAGTGCCGTGATAAATGTGTGTGTGGCCGGTGTGAAATCAGGAATTGGTGAATCAGGGGACAGAGGTCTGTTTTCATTATCTGATGTGATTGACTCAGGTGAGGACCTTCTAAGGTCAGCCACCAAGTCATCAAATACATCTGTCTGCATATCTAATTCTGATAGTATTGATTCAGGGGATTGTGATATGTAACCTGTTACTATTGTTGGTTCAAACTGATAGTTATAATATTGATATATTGGAGAATCAGGAGATAAAGATCTAGAGTCAGATCCCTCTTCATTTATAGATTCTGTTGATTCTGGAGATAAATCTTGGGTGAGAACATTTAATTCCCATTCTTCCTCTGATGATGCAGATTCAGGGGATGAGGACCTATAATCTGTTACAGAAATGGATTCAAAGGCTGCTGGAAAATACTGTGGTGTAGGTGAGTCTGGAGATAGGGGTCTGCATTCATTCATGGACCCATTTGACTGTGGAGAAAACCCTCTAATGTCTTCCAAAAGCATGGCAGATTCAGGTGACATGGGTCTCCATTCAGGTAAGGAGTCTGGGGAAAGTGGTCTTTTGTCAGTGTCTGATACAATTGATTCAGGAGAATCTGGTCGATTATCTAGAGTTAGCAATTCTTCAAGGTAAGGTTCATATTCTGTATTCTCTGAGCACAGAGATTGAGGTGAACAGGATCTATGACCTGTTACTGAAAAGGTACTCTGAATGAAAAATCCACTGAATTCAGTTACAGGTGAATCAGGAGATAGTGGCCTGAACTCATTAACTGAAGCTATTGATTCCGGAGACAAGGGTCTAAACTCAGTTCCTTCAAGCGTGTCATCCAGCACAAGTGATTCTGAAGATATGGATCTAAATTTATCATGTGACTCGGATGAAAGTGGTTTGCGTTCACATTGGAACATTGCTGGAATTTCAAAATCCAGTTGTATTTGAGGTAAAACCTGATTATTCACTGTACACTCGACAGATGGGTTTTGTTTAAAAGAATCGTGAATTATGGATTCTTTAGGAGATGGGTATATTTCTTGTGGACCATGTAAAACTTCAGCTTTTCCATTAGCTAAAGTTATAGACTTAGCCTTTTCTGAAACATGTCCAGTGTAATTCAAAGCAACAAGCTTGGAGCAGAATGTCTTGCCCTTGTAGTGTGGATCATATATTTTACCAATACGATTACTAAGCATAGCTTTAGACATAAAAGTATACTGTGGCAATTCCCTCATGCTTTGTTCCTCATTGTATAGTGATTCAATGGGCTCAACAGCTAATATGTTTTGAGAGTATGTTTCCTCTATTGGCTCACCTTGAAAAGTAACACTTTCTACTGAAACTGTGGACAAAGGAACATCTTCAGGCTCTAAAATGAAAGATTCTGGTGATTCTGATCTTGGTTCGCAGAGCAAGGACTCACACTGTGAATATTCAATATCAGATGTTTCTAATTCAGGAGATGAGTCTATATGGCTCCCAAATGTGACGACATTAAAGTGCATTGTGGTTCTATATACAGGTACAGGTGAATCAGGTGAAAGGGGTCTGTGTTCATTTATCGATGTAAATGATTCAGGAGATGATAGTCGGGTTTCAGGTAGTACTTCTGATACTGCTTTGTTTTCATTGTCTGAGAGACCTGACTCATCTGAATCAGATCTATACACTTTGGTAGGTATGAAACATTCCAACACTGTTTGAGTAAAGCTGGGAAGAGGAGAATCAGGAGAGAGGCATCTCTGCTTATTGAGAGATGCAGTTGATTCAGGGGATGATGGTCGACTTCCAACTAGACACTCTAATGATATCAGATCACTGTCTATGTCTGAAACTTCAGACTGAAATGATGGTGATCTATATCCTGCCATGAGTGCTGAAGAGTCATTTTGCACTTCTGTTGCAAAACAAGGTATTGGGGAATCAGGGGACAGTAGTCTATATTCATTTACAGATGCTGTTGATTCTGGAGATGATGGTCTGAATTCAGTCAAGAATGGAGATGGAGTATGGCTTTCAAAACGCATATCTGTGGATGGTTCCCTATCTGAAATGACAGAACTGATGGACACAGTAGACCAAGATCTATTTGATTCAGGCGATAATGATCGGTAGAAAATTGCAGAACCAGGTGAAATTGGTCTTTCTGTGTCCTCCGTCACCAGCAAATAAGATGGTGCATCTTCTGTAAATCCTGCAAGAGGCACCATTTTTTCGACAGATGGAGGGAATGTTTTGTATTCTTCAACATATATTGTTAATCCAGGTGTGTCATTTTCAAAAACAGTTGGCAAAGGTGTAGCTGGCCTAAAATCAGGCAATGGAGAGTCAACAGAGAGAAGAGTGCAGTCATTCAGTGAAGTTACAGATTCAGGTGAAGATACTCTTAATTCCGCCATTAATATGCATGAGTCTGGTGAAGATGGTCGATAATCAAATGGTATTGGTGAGTCTAAAGGTAAGGAGACCACTGAATCTGGCGATGACGATCTATATTCAGATGAAATCATTCCAAGGTTGTCAATATACTCAAACTCTGGTGACAATGATCTTAGCTCAACTTGGGATGTTAAAGATACAGGTGTAAAAGGTCTATACGTCACAACTTCTACTGAGCTAGAGGTGGTATATTTAGTTTCTGTGAATTTAGCATCGGTTTGTTTGGTTAGAGTAATTGGTATAGTTATTTCAACTCTTGCTTCTGAAAGACCAGAATCAGTTATTGGAAGTGATAATATATGTGGCTGCTCAGTAACTGAATCAAGTGACATTTGGATGAGTGTAGAGGTGGTAATGTTCTCTTTAATGCCACTTTCAAGTTGTTGTGGAGGACTGGAAATTGTTTGAGATAAGCCTTGTACTCCTTCAGTAGACAATTCTGTGAAGCTGATTGATTGGTTGACATCAATATCTTTGGAAACATCTGAAGACTCTTGTAAACAAGCAGGGCTGATGTTACAATTCACTTCCTCCACAGATGAAATCTCATTTTCAGGGGTCTCTGCAATGACACTCTTTTTATGTAGCTGAAGTGAAACGTAACTTTCACCAAAAAGGGTTCTATAGAATCTGTCAGAAATGTCCTCAACGTGGCGCTTTATATACTCCTCACTTTGACTTGGTTTCTTTGAAGGTGCAACCTCATATTTAATCGGTAATGTAGATTCAGTTTCCGTCTTTTCACTTGATGGAGACGTAAAGGAATTAATTGTACTGGATTCATGCGAGGTAATATAATCTTCAGAATCTTGCTTGAATTCCACATACAACTCACTGAAATCCGTTTCGACATTCTCTGATTCCAAGAGTGTGTACCCAAAATCTGACAGGGTTGATTGTCTCTGACTCATTTTGTACACTTCCATTGAATTAACATTCTGTTCATCATCCTGTTGGGTGGAGACTGGGATAAACTGACCCCCAGTTGCTCCTAACTCTTGGAGAGGATCATCCACAGTTTCATGTATATTGTCTGATGGTTCGTTGGGAATAGCACCACCTTTGTAAACTGGGTCATAAACGTGAGACTGTAGTCTCCAGGGAACAGTTTTGTACAGGGTAAAGAGAGGACTTACTTGTTTGATAGTGCCTGGGAATTGTTGTCGCAGACCAGCCATATCAAAACCACTATATGTTGAGGCTCCGGCCACCCTGACAAACACAGAATCAAATTTAAATTACTTTATATTAATTTAAGACATTTTTAATTTTATAGGTCAGGAATAGAATGAACTTACTCTGAACCCATCTCTTTGTCTGTCAGTGACCTCTCTTTCTGGGAATCATTGAGGGAAGACGCATTGCAGGAGAGATCCTCAACAGATGCCACCAGAGGCCCAAGTTCTGACCCTCTTTGAGTGACCTCTGCTCGCCGACCTGGCCTGGGACTGTCCATGTCCTCCTGTAGCGCTGAAAAACCTGCAAAGGCCAATATAGTTTCTGTTGTAGAGTTGTAAAATCATTGTAAAAGTAATGCAGTGAATCATCATCTTCTGTAAATTCCGGAATAAGACTATTTTATGATCAAATAAACACCAGCCTAATATTCTTCAAGTTATTGTCCTCCTCCATACCTTCACTATGATCCAATGATATGGTTTGCTCAATTTCTGCATAGGTGTGTGATGACTGGTCTTGACTGGACTGGATGATTTTTGTTTCAATGAGATGCACAATGTCCATTCGATTTATTTTTGTAAGTGTCTTCATCAAAGTGCTCTCTGCTGTTAAACGGAGAGAATATAATGTACAATGTGAGTGATTCTCTTCTGAGTGATTTATGCCATAATATCATAATATATACAAAATGCATACAAACTAAAGGAAAACACATGATCAGTAGTCTTACCTGCAGTATTTTTGCCATCTCTTTCTTTCCATAGCCTTACGAGTGCATGGCTTTGGTCTTGTAGAGAATTTGGATTCTCATTTCTTATCTGGTTGATCTGTTTCTCGCTGAATTCAAGCTCTTGAGCCAATTCTGTTTGAATAAAAACACATTGGTAATGAGCCATGCATTTAATTCAGGGCAAAAAAGTATCCAGGGCTCTGCAGCACCCAGATAGGTATAGATGTAAGCTGCTTACCTGACCAGCTGAAACCAAGGTGGTCTGCTATTACAGCCAGACGCCCTTCTTTCCTGTCAGCCTCATCCTGTGGATCCACTGCAAATTCCAGCAAAGCAGCAAAAGACACATAAGCACACAACTCTAACACTTTGCAAATAATTATTTACAACACTAAGCTAAATAAGGTCACTGGCTTTCTCATGTAATAAATATACATTTTTTAATTATACTTTTTAAACCTACATTTCGAAGCAAATACGCTACATTATCATTTTAGATTAGTTACAAGCAATGAGCAAAGACAAGGTAAACTATCAATCATGAATAAATACTATGAATAACTGTCCCAGGAATTTGTGAACATTATAAAATGATCAACTGCACCTCACAACCAATGTTTTAAATTGAATTAATTTAGTCATAAACGTACATGAAGTCAGTGAATATACTGGCAGAAAAACATTAGATAAATACTCCCCACTGCATCTGGTTTTACGTTAATCTTGAGACTTATGTCAGATAAAAGGAAAAGAGAGAGTCACAAACATCAAAGAAGCACCACGAAGAGTTGAAGCATTAGTTACAAGACAGAGAAGCAGCACTTTCATCACTGAGGTGCTGAGGCAGATGAGAAAGAGATAATGGGCCCCAAGAGATGGGGGATACCTTGACTTCGGACTTTATCAGCAGGGATTCGTTCCATCTGCGTCTCAACAGGGTTGTCCCATCTGGGCCTAATGACCAAGGAATCCTCAGGGAAAGGCATTTGCATGTCAAGGAAAGGTTCACTCTCTATTACTGAGGCATCGATGGTGCAGCTTTCATCGTCATATAAGGCAGCAGCCCCCTGTTTTTCTTTCTCTGCCTGAGCCAAACTCTTCACTACCTTAGCTGCCTCATGACTAATCTCTTCAGAAAATGCAACAGATTGTTTGTTTGTGTCAGCGGGACGACGTGCCTGTTTTGCTGGTGTGGAAGTCTGAATTGGCTGACCAGGCTTTCCCCTGACTGGTAATCTTGAAGGAAGTGTCTTAGTTGTGCTGGATAGGTCAGTGCTTGTTGAACGTCTCTGGTCCTTTTTGGTTGGTTTCTTGATGGAATCGCTTTCACAGAAGCTCTTGGCTTTGGAAGACTTTGTTAAAGTGGAGGTTATAGATGGACCCGTGTCTGTATCAGATTTTCTCCTTGATTGAGGTTTTACAGGCAACTTCGACTTCTTATCCTTGGAAAGTTCTACACAGTCAGACCTGAGGGAGCTGGCCTTAACGGGGATTCGGGATTTTGGTTTCTCCTCCTCTTTGGAGGTGGACATATCTTTTCTAGTCTTAGATGATAGAGAGGATGCAGTGTAACTTTTAGAGGCAAGTTTACTTTTAGATTCTGTCTTTTCTGGGATTTTGGTTTGTTCTATAACTGAGTGCTGATCATCTGGGGAGGAATCTGAGAACTCTTGGTCCTGTTGGGAATGAACTGATCTAGTAATAGTTGACACTGCTGTCTGAACACTGGCTATGACCATATCAGAGTAACCAGGATCAGGTATGAATTGTCCCTCACCTACTTTGTCTGACTTAATCTCTGCTGTTTCTGGCATTGTTTGGTCATTCTCTGAGGTTTTGGTTGAGGCAGAAACACCAAGTGTAATGGGCGTTTCTGACTTTGTAGATGCAGCCAGATTAACCTCGGTAGGAGAATGTACAGATAAATCTGCAGGCTCTTTAGAGAGGTCATTATCCTCCTCTGCTTTTATCTGCAAAGAGAGGTTACGACCAACCTCATTCTCACTATCATTGGATGCTCTACCTCCTTCTTCAGCTACGCCCTCTTCAATAGGCTGCTCTATTTGATAAAATGCAAAGCCTTCCTCCTCGTAACTCCTTTTTGTCATGTCTATCGCACCACTTCTTGTCATCTCAAAAAGTTTTCCCTCTTGGAAGAGGAAAGGGTTTTGTTCACTTGTTGGAGTACCCTCCTCAGTCGGTGTCCTTGCTGGTGTTGTGTCTGGAGTCGCCCCTTGGGATTGCCGTTCTACAACCAGACCCAAGATCTTTTGCTCTTCCTCTTTGACCCTTGCTGCAAATGCATCATCATCTTCTCGCATTGAATTCCAGGCGTCTGTCTCTGCTTTTGCTGTAACTCCTCTAGATTCAGTCTTAGGAGGTTCTTCCTCAGCATCATCTTCCTCTGTGTCATCATAAATACATATTTCTGGTTTAAATGTTTCTCTGGTTTGCCCAATAATAATTGGAATAGAATCTGTATCTAGGCTGCCACTAGAAATATCAACATAAGATGTCCCTGTATGCCTCATGTAATCACCTTTAATCTCATCAGTTACATTAGACTCTTCCTGACTAGGAAAATTGTACTCAACATTTTGGTAATTAGCTGCCTCATTCTGCTTTTCATTTCCTTTTGATCTTTTTAAGCTTTGCTCTTTTTGTTCATCAGTTATATTTGCAGCCAGATTGTTGCTGCCAGAGGCAGTTTTATTTAACTGTACTAACTCTGAATCAACATATTCTTTGTCCTTAAATTTCTCACTATGAGATTCTTGAAGGTGTGGTTTTATGGCATGCTTTTCTGAGACAGACTGAGGTCTCCTCATTGCTGATTCAGCTGAAGATGTTGCACTGTGGGCCATGGTTTGTTGAATGTCCTCAGCTGTTTGGGGGCTCTTATGTATACCTGCTGGAAAAGGAGAGGGAGGTTGTACTTTAATGATCGGTTCAACAGACCGTGCTATCTCTGATGCTTGGTTGGGTTCAGTAAACCCAACATCATCCACAGAGGATGTTTCATATTTGGATGTAAGTGCAAAAAGTTTGATGCCGTCATCTTCTGCATCAAACGCTACCAATGTCTGAGAAGATTCACTATCTTTTCTATTGTCCTTTTTGTCTTTTTCATCTTGTTCCATTTCATCAAATGTTTTTATTTTGGCAGCCATTTTAAACATCTCTTCATCTGGAGTAATTTTCCTCTGTATCAGGCCACACTTCAACTCATCATCTTCTACTGTCTCCTCTGGGATTACTGGTGGCTTAAAGGGAACAATCAGGACCATGGGGTCTGGGGTTTTGGGATTGACCTCATAACTTACCTCTTCAGAACTTGGTGTGTCAGGGGAGAGAGGACTCTTACCCGAACTTGTCATCAGGGACGTCTGCTCACAACTGTCATCGTCGGCATTACCCTCCTGTTCTTTGAGCATTCTACTACGCAAACTCTCTGGGGGGATTTCAGGGGCTTTGGAGGTTGTCAGGGGGCCTGTGGTCACACTGGGTTGTTCTACTGTAGGTGGAAAAGCCAGGTTGGTTTTCATCTCTACGGGGCTGCTTTCTAAAGAGTCACGGCATGGGGATTCATTTGTTGGACTAGGCTCAATAGAGTCAGGGGTTTTCTGGGAAGAGTTGTCTTCCATCAAGGGACTACCCTCTAAAGAGTCTTTGTGGCTAATGGTAAAAGAGTCATCAGCTACTGGACTAAGGGTCTCTGAATCTTGGTGTCTAAGAGGCAGCACTAAACCACCATGATCCTGTGTAGCTGCCCTTGAGACCAGGAAGTCAGCAGAGGTTGGTGTTGGTTGACCATCAAAGGATTCCTCATCGCTCAAAAAACTCTCTAGTGTTTCGGATGCTCTTTTAGTCAGTTTTCGAGATTTAGGTGGTGTGGATGACACAGAAACAATGTCCTTATCACCCCCAAAGTTCACCCCCCTATTCCTATGAGGAATAGACATAGACTCACTTTTTGTTGGCTCATCCACTGGTTTGCTCAATGCTGGATGATGAATTGTAGCCTCAGATGCCTGTTCATTAGTTGCCTTCATCTCAGTAGAAAGGGAAACAGATATTTTACTTGTCTTGACCTTAGGGGTGACTTCTGATTTTGAGGACTTTGCAAGTATAGACTGAGCTGGTTTGTTTGGTGATAACGGGAGGCTCTCGGGGCTTGTTCCTGGAGTTTCAGCCATGCCCTCATGTTTGTAACTTTCCTCAGAACTCAATGGGGCTTCCACTTCAGCAAGACTGGCACTGGGTGAGGTGACCAATGCTTCATGTTTAACGCTGTCAGAGCTGTCATCAAATGCACTGTTCTCTGCACCATTATCAGGCAAATGGTCTCTGCCATGTTTTGCCAAATTTTGAGGAATAGCTGTTGTCATGCTTGAGTGAGTGGAGGGACCTGCTGACTTTATTCCAGAAGCCACACCCTCACCACTCTTCTGACTTGCTTTTGTATCTTCTTCAAGGTCTTTAGAGTGTTTTATGTGTGGACTAATTATTTGGTGATCTTCAGGTTTTAAAACACCAGGAGACACTTCTTCATCTGAGGGTGCTCGTGGAAGACATTGTGACTTAGCCTCTGGTTTACTCACTGTTGTGTGTTCTGTTTTGGAAGATCCTTTGTGCTCAAAGAGCCCAGACTTTCTTTTTGAGGGGTCTTGGCCAGTTTGAAACGCTCTCATTAGTTCTCTTACAGACATGGTTTCTTCTAGTTTTCCAGACTCAGACTGTTTCTGGGGTGACCTGGAAGGAGGCTGTTTCTGGGGTGAAGAAGTTTGCTTTTTCAGGCCTGATGCTTTCTGGTCTTTGACAACAGAAGACGTTTTGCTTTCTGTTGCTTTATACGGAGGTTTTTGGCCAGTCTGTTTTTTATTACCTTTCTGTTCTTCTTCTACTTTCTTTTGAAGAGCCTTAACTTTCTCTTTAATGGAACCAATTGGTGTCTCCTCAACCACTGGTGATACAGGAGACTTTTTTCGGTCTCCAGGTACAGGTAGTAAGGCATCCCCTTCGGAAGACTTCTCGGTGCTCTTACTAACGTTACTTTCTTTTGTGCTAATTGATTGGGTTTCTTCTGTGTGTCCTTGAGGCCCTTTCCTCCTGACTGGCTTTTTTACTTCTGTCGTATGGGCTAAAGTGTCTTTTGCCACTGTAGGGACTATTTTTCGACCACCTCTGCGCAGAACAACCTCAGTGAACCTTTGCTGTGATGGAGTCTCTTGGGATGCAGGGATAGACGTTTTAGGTGCATCCAATAAGTATTCCTTAACTTCAGCAGTGGAAACAGTGTCCATGCCAGACCTGTCCCTAGCACCTTTAGGTCTCTGTGATCCTCTGTTGACTCGAACTTCCTTTAGAAGCGATTCTTGAGATTCAAAGGCAGCCATCATTTTGGCCTCTTCAATTTCACTTTCTGTTAGGAGAACCCAACCCTCATCCTTCCTATATGGACGACTCTCTGCTTTCGCAGACTCTTCCTTGTCAAATGTTCCACTCCTCAGAATTTCACTAACTTTCTCCAAATCCTCTTTGACTTTTTCCATGATCTCAAAAGGCTCTGCTGACACCTCCTCCACCCCCTTATCTGAATAATCCCCTTGCATAGGTCCCGCTTTCTCTGAGGAATCAGTGGTCAGAATAGCAGTCATTTTGATAAGGTCTTGCTTCATCTCTGACACTTCAGAGAGTAAATCTGGACTTGCAAGCGCAGGGGAGTCTCGGATCAAGTGTGTTTTCAGGAAAGATGTTTCAGTTGTTTCAGTGTCTTCATCATCTTCAATTTCCATTGACATTTAAGGAGCAAATTAACCAAAATTTAAATTAAAGGGACAGAGATTGGAAAAGGACATAAGGGAGAAATTCAGTGATTCAAGGATCAGAAGGCATCAAGATGACAAAAAAGGTAAGTGGACTGTGGGAGGATGAGTGGAGAGTCTACTGGACTTATGGGGGAATAACAACTGCAAAGCAAATACTAACCAAATCTTAAAGACAACAGAAGAATAAATTGGAAAATTGCTTATCCACATTTGGTTCAACAGCGCACTCACACACAAACAAAAAGACAAACTAACGTGATATTTAAAAGGGAGACAAAAATAAGCCAACCCAAACACTGGGACATATACTGAAAAACAGTAACACAAGGTAGACATTGCTCAAGATGCATAACTCATGTCTACAGAAGAAAAAAGAAAGAGAGAAATGAGAGAATTCAAGAGAGAACTCAATAAAACTGAACTCATCAAAAACAAGTCTTTAATGTTTTAAAGAAAGCCAGTGATATGCAACTAAAACTGAATGTGCAAAGAAACAGAAATGTGCAAAGATTTTACCTTTAGGCGTACAACATCCTGTCACGGGGGCAGTGCCCTTAAATGGACATCTTTGTAACTTATTTACCTGTAAATTTCATACTAGTAAGGGTAAATATTACTACTCTAATGTACTAAAATGCACATTTTATGAGGTAAAAAGTTGTCCTTTTAAGGGTACTACCCCAATGACAAGCTGTTGCACTGCTAAATGCATGATTTTTGCACATATTTTCAGAGTAAACTGAAAGTAAAATATTGAAATAATTATTTTTAATATTAGTAGTGGCAATGATGAACAATGTTAAACAAAGATCAGTGCTGAAAAAAATCATACACACAAGATGGCATTCGAAACATGAATGTTAAATATGGTAAACTTGTTAGAGTAGTAAGTAACAGATCTGGATTCCAATTCACACTTACACCTGTACATTAGCCTAATGTAAGTACTATACTTACAGGTTACATTACATAGTGTGGTGATTTAAATATTCTCTAAAGCAATAGTAAGCAAACTATGCAATGGTAATATCCAACCGATGAAGCCACATATCTACAAAAAATGGGTAATGTCTAGTTTTCTATTATTAATGTACATTCATAGATAAAGAAAGGGGAATTGTCTTACTAGGCTACATTCTGTTTATGTGTAATTAATGCTAAAAAAGATACTAAGAAGGGTGACTACTACAGATTTGGATGGGAATCATAATTTGCTTTGCAGATTGTTATTGATATTTAATGAAGGGAGAAGGGATCTAAAACAGTTGAAAACATAAACATCACCACAGTATGAATGACATTCACAATCAAAAACGTTTATTTCTATCAAGATTCATAAACCGATCAGAATAAAACATCAATATATATTTATATTAGGGGTGTAACAGTACCAAACGTTTTCGGTATGGGTCTTTCGGGTTCGGAATAGTGTTGCGGAAATTCTGTGTTTACGGAACGTAATTCTCTTGCGCTTCAAACTAAATCATAAAGCTACATGGCTTATTGTTTCGCATCTTAAAATGGTATACTTTACACATTAAGGATTGTCCTGACAGCAAGTCTACGTTTAACAGACTTCATTGAACGAGTGCCGACACATGCATTCGCGTCAAATAGACGGAACGGATTGGAATGGGGCCGCAATAACTCTAACCTAATTCTAAAATATGTTGCTAATTGTGTTGTCAAAAGTACCGACTTCGGTACCAAATTGTATAAATGTGACGCTTTGAGCGCTGTTGAGCTGGAATCGTAAACACCTTTGATTGGCCATTGTGTTCACGCGCTCATCAAATATGCCTGTGATTGGCTACAATCAACAACACCACAACTATAATGTTTATATATTATATTATATAATGTTTAAATGTGTGTGTGTCATGTGCAAGTAAATCAGTCATTCAATTGTCAGAATAAAAAAGTTAGGATTTTTGTGTGATAAATATAATTTATTCTGAAGCAATATTCTCACCAGTGTTATACCATAGTTAAATCTGCATTTTATTTGACCTTTTATAAAGGGCATTTCCTCCCCCTAATCTTATTAAATGTATGCTTCATCTTTCATTTTATATTCTTAAATTTGATCAATAAATTCATTTAGAATAATAAGACACTACAGGACTGTTGCCAATCAACTGAAAAATTACAATTGCATTGAAAAATATTATGAGATTGTTTTAAATATATAAATACATATGAATAAGAAATGTTGGAAAGAATGATAGTTTTAAATAGGAAAATTAAACTGCCAGCAGGTGGCGGCAAGTGACCGTCTTAATGAGTGAGTCGTTGAGTCATTCATTCAAACGATTCGTTCAAACGGCTGATTCATTCAAACGATTCGTTCAAACGGCTGATTCATTCAAACGATATGTTCATTCGAACGGCTGATTCATTCAAACGATTTGTTCATTCAAACAGCTGATTCATTCAAACGGCTGATTCATTCAAACGATTTGTTCAAACGGCTGATTCATTCAAACAATTCGTTTATTCAAACAGCTGATTCATTCAAACAGCTGATTCATTCAAACGGCTGATTCATTCAAACTATTTGTTCAAACGGCTGATTCATTCAAACGATTCGTTTATTCAAACAGCTGATTCATTCAAACGGCTGATTCATTCAAACGGCTGATTCATTTAAACGATTTGTTCAAACGGCTGATTCATTCAAACGATACGTTCATTCGAACGGCTGATTCATTCAAACGGCTGATTCATTCAAACGGCTGATTCATTCAAACTATTTGTTCAAACGGCTGATTCATTCAAACGATACGTTCATTCGAACGGCTGATTCATTCAAACGGCTGATTCATTCAAACGGCTGATTCATTCAAACGGCTGATTCATTCAAACGATTTGTTCAAACGGCTGATTCATTCAAACGATACGTTTATTCGAACGGCTGATTCATTCAAACGATTTGTTCATTCAAACAGCTGATTCATTCAAACGGCTGATTCATTCAAACAATTCGTTCATTCAAACGGCTGATTCATTCAAACGGCTGATTCATTCAAACGATTTGTTCAAACGGCTGATTCATTCAAACGATTTGTTCATTCAAACAGCTGATTCATTCAAACAATTCGTTCATTCAAACAGCTGATTCATTCAAACGGCTGATTCATTCAAACGATTTGTTCAAACGGCTGATTTATTCAAACGATTCGTTTATTCAAACAGCTGATTCATTCAAACGGCTGATTCATTCAAACGATTTGTTCAAACGGCTGATTTATTCAAACGATTCGTTTATTCAAACAGCTGATTCATTCAAACGGCTGATTCATTCAAACGATTTGTTCAAATGGCTGATTTATTCAAACGATTCGTTTATTCAAACGGCTGATTCGTTCAAGAATGAAACACGGCTGAGTGTTGCTGAGAGACAAGCTACGGTTCTTTGTTTGGAACTATTTTCGCTGCTGAAACAGAACAAAAACAGTCAATATTGCGCCTAAATGTAAGTGACTTTATTTTAACTGTTTATTGAACTGTTGATTTATTGAACTGATCATTGTAGCCAATCACAGGCATATCTGATGAGCGCGTGAACACAATGGCCAATTACACACACACTCACTCACTCACACACACACACTCACTCTCTCTCTCTCACACACACACTCACACACTCTCTCACTCACTCTCACACACACACACACACACACTTGGTGCCGAAGTTTTGACAACACTAGTTACTAACATATTTTGCATCCAAACGTGTAAGCACTTCAGATTTCTTCCCCAATTACAACAGCATAAACTGCAATGTGTGTTGCTGGCAATTGCAGCAGTATTGACAGAGAACTTTTTAAAAGACACCGTTTATTCATTAAACTACTGTTTATTAACAAAATATTCATAAAACATGTTTGTTTTTCGCCCTGCTGTACTGAGGTACATATTGAACCGCCATTTTGTGTACCGTTACACGCCTAATGTATCAATAGACACACGATTATTTTATAGAGTATTAATATCATGCTTTGTGAGTTATTTTACAGTGGTGACATTCTCAGTTAGTAAGTTCAGTCTGGTGCAAGACAACATATTTCCCTTTAATTAATTAAAATGCATTGATATCTTACATTTCTCAAGTGTTCGGCTCGTCTGTAAAGAGAAAAAGGTGAAGAAAATTCCATTGTAAACATGCAATGAATGAACACACATACATATTTTTAGCTTAAAATCGCCACTTTACTTTCTTTGCTATTTGACAACATTACAGCTGGTCCACCAAACACTGCACAGTTATGAGAAAATGTGTGTAAACCCTTTGGAATCATCAGCATTTCATGCATGAATGGCTTCTAAAACAAACAAACAAACAAAAATAAACATTTAAGGAGCCATTCATGAAATTCTAAGGGTTTTGAAACATTTTCCCACTATTCTATTTTCTACAACACTACTGTTCACACATATCTCTGTAATAATAATAATAATAATAATAATAATAATAATAATTAAACCCAGTGGGACTGGGCAGAGTTTTGAGATAATGGAGGAAAGCAAAGGATCTTTGGTTAGTTAAAGTGCAAAATGGCAGTTACCTCCTCATCAGGATCTTGTTCTGAGTCTGATTCCTTTGAGGAGCAAGAAGCAGCAAAAGAGCGGCAGATGATAGAGAGATGGACAGAGGTACAGGAAAGACAGAAGGGGACAGAGAGAGCAGGCTAAGCAGTTATCACAGCAACAGAACACATCTGAGACAGCCGGCGAGGCGTGGTGTGGTGTGACGGGTCGGGTGCAACAGAAACGCACAAAAGCATTTATCAGTTTTCAGAAGGAAAAGGCGGCTCTAAAATGAGGCCTTCCAATATCCACAGCAATACGTTGTGTAATTGACTAATTCAATTAAATGTTTCTTCAACTGTGAAACTATGCACAGGGTTCGTACAGATACTGTAAAATGACATTTCACTAGCACTACAATAAGAGATTAAATAGATCAATAAAAACTAACCAATAAAACAAAATGGTACAAATAAAGTGCAGCACATGCAATGACTTTAAAGGAACACGCCGACTTTTTGGGACTTTAGCTTATTCACCGTATCTCCCAGAGTTAGATAAGTCCATACATACCATTTTTATCTCTGTGCGTGCCATAACTCTGTCTGACGCACCCACTGCTAGCCTAGCTTAGCACAAAGACTGGAGGTAAACGGCTCCAGCTAGCCTAGCTTAGCACAAAGACTGGAGGTAAACGGCTCCAGCTAGCCTAGCTTAGCACAAAGACTGGAGGTAAACGGCTCCAGCTAGCCTAGCTTAGCACAAAGACTGGAAGTAAACGGCTCCAGCTAGCCTACTGCTCAATAAGTGACAAAATAACGCCAACATTTTCCTATTTACATGTTGTGATGTGTGTAGTTACATCGTGTACTAAGACCGACGGAAAATTAAAAGTTGCCTTTTTCTAGACTGATATGGCTAGGGACTATACTCTCATTCCTGCATAATAATCCAGGAACTTTGCTGCTGTACCATGGGTGCAGCGGCGCAATGATATTACGCAGCGCCTGAAAATAGGCTAACTTCCGAGTCAATGATGCCCTCTGTCGGTAGGGAATAGTAATAGTAAGAGGGCCGCTCGAACACTTCCGGTGGCAGTGCGCAATCCAGTCATAGATCAGTGGAGTCTGCTCTTTCTTTTGATATAGTGCATGTTCAGATGTTCACACAAGATATTCTGTGGACCCAAAACGCTGGCGGTGACTGGCAGATTTCACGTTTACGTTCACTTCAGACATAACCGATGATACGTTTACGATGATACTCGACAAGGCAGGCAATTTGACAGTTTTGTGTTAGTATGTCCGTTAGGGCTGGGTATTGACACAAATTTCACAATTCGATTTCCATTCACAAGCTTTCGATACGATTCAATATCGATTATTGTGGGTATATATCAGCTGAGAAAAATATCTCAACTAATGCTGTAAACTATACATGGGTGTCATTTAGACTACATTACTGTAATATCGAAAGTTAAAATGAACTGATTTAAATATAAGCATTTTTATAATAATAAAGTTATAATATCAACTTTACAATTGCATGATCATATTTCTACTCCAATTTGTTTTTGAAATATAAACATTTAAATAGTGCCTGTCATAAAAACTCGCCAGATTTATTGAAACATGCATTAAATATTGAAGATCATTAATTATGGTGACTATGTAATGCGGTGCATATATTTATCAGAATGCTCCTCTCTAGGGTTCATTTCTCGCTCTCTAATGAGTTTATGGACACTGGATGTGGTTTTTCTGAGGTAACTGTGACATTGCTTTCATTGTTTTCCGCGGTTGAAACACTGATTGGGCGATTCCATGAGATGTGATACGGATTTGTACTGTATCTTTAACACACTTTCAGATGCTCATTCATGTTTATCTCGCACTGTAACTGGTGTTAAAGCGGAGATGATCAGTTCTCTTGAACTGAGGCACTACTGCGATCTGTCACGCCACATTAAACAATGCCAAAACGGAATTTATTTTTTTAAATTTCATAATAAAAAGGGAGGCGCTAGAATGATCCGTTCATTCATCTGAAAACAGGATGATTAATCGATTCTTGGGATTTGTCTGTGCAAGCTCAGAAGGATGTGAAAGAGTATTCTCCGCACTGAGAGAAGCGGGCATGTGCGCTTGGCAAAATTATGCACATCAACTTCCGTGAAGATGTAGCACTGGCCCGAGTGTCTTTCACGCTGACCCCTTTTAATAGCTCAAGCTCTTTTCAAGTACCTTTCCATAAATATGGCTGGGTTTTCCAGGACTTAAATTTCAAAAAGTCAAATTCTTTAAGCACCTTGTACGAATCCTGTATCATCAGCAATCATATCATGGCAACAAAATGAACGTAAGAATGCATGCAAACCTGCCATGAAAGCGGACAACAAACAATAAATGAAATGTTGTTGGACAGTGCATTTTGTAGCACTTACCTTTGAGTAAGCTGGCAGGCTGATGTTTAGATTGCATATTGCACCGTGAGTCAAAGTCCTGTAAGATCTCGGCTCTTTCGTGAAGGACAGGCGCCCACAAGGCTCTTGAGTGTTGTCTCGGATCTACAAGTGATTCGCCAAGTGTGCAGTTAAACGGCTGTATTGATCCTCTTATAATTCGTCAGATACATGAATGCATGACTTACTTTGATGAAAAGAGCCAGGCGGTTCTCTTTAAAGGCATAGAAGCTGAAGACATGATGCTGGCCACTTTTTGTAAGAGGAACCAGGTTTCCAAAGCAGTCTACGTATATTGGTTTTCCTTCTAATACCTAGAATGCAACACAATGACAATCTCTATGTTAAAAACCCATTCAATTATGTCAGCACTACAGTGGAAATATTTCTCAATTATTAATTGTTAAGACGACAAATTCTACATTTATGCATACATGCAGGATGTAGGATCTTAGAATGAATCAGGCAATAATGGCTTAATTAAACCACTATAAAATCAGAGACGCTGTCAGTGTTAACCATCTTTGTGTAATGTCAAACTGCTGTAAGGACAAAGGATGATTGTGGCGATGGCACAAACTATAGCAAACCCCCCCAATGGATATGAAGACAGTTACACCCTGAGTACACGCAGAAACTCAGGACTTGAGTGAAGAAAGAGAGCGAAAACAGACTCCCTTTTGACCTGAAATCCTCTTCAATCCACTCTCTAGATGGCACAGAGATTACCTTTACATATCAAACTGCATCAGTTTATTCCAACATGATGCCAGAGGACTATAATCAAATATCATTCCTTTGCATAATTTGTTGCATAGCCTTTCAAACTGACTTTTAATCACTGCTTATTCAAGCCATTATGACTAACTGTTGAATAGGTTATAGGAAGTGTGTGATGTTTGGTATGTGTGTGATTGTTAACTCCCTCTCCGCCATTGATGGAGTTTTCCGGCTTTCTGCATTTTCACTGTTATAAGGTAGGGGGAGCTATTACACATCTTCTGAAAGAGAACTGAATCTCCTCATCAAAATACTATAAATAATAGAAGAAGCAGAAACAAGTGATTCCATATGTATTTAATATGTAAAATAACGTGATCATCAACATTAAACAGCATATAAATCAAAACTGCCTAATGTTACTGAATGAAATGTGGACCCTGGACGAGCTGTAGGACTGTGAAGCTTTGGGGTGTTGATGGACTATCTACTCCATCTGAGTTTGATCATCGCTCTGAATCTGATCTTGACATAGTCTTTGACAAAAACGTGATTTTCTCAGTTTGTTGCTTTTTTATGAAACTTACCCACATTTAAATGTTGATAAAAAAGAATGCATGAAGCTAGATTAAAACAGGTTCTTTTGTTTAAAAGCAGAAGCTCTGTTCTTTCTTCTGATATATTGCATGTTCAGATATTCATACAACAAAATATTCTGGGGGTCATGACATTTCTGTGTAAAATGATCAAAAAATGTCCAACTTTTTCCAAAAATGTTAAGTAATAATTCTTCCAAATGTTGATGTTAATCAATTCTGGGTAAAACATATGCTTATTTTAGAAATCAAGATTGATACATAGTTACACCCAAAACTACAGACAGTGTCTAACTGGTCAGAACCCCTGGTCAACCAGCAGAGTTTAAAAACTCCTGACACAAACCCAAGCCTTAGTTTCTGACTCTATTTGCTCAGTCACAAACTCGCCTACAGGAGTCCGTCTGATTTCTCATCAGCCAATGCATCATCGTGATTGGCCTCCCAAGATGTCACAACTGTGACCATTATCAGTTTGTAGCAGTAAATGAAGAGATGTCACACCGATCACAAGTTCAGTGTACCGCAGTGTACTCATGGAGTACCGCAAGGCTCAGTGCTAGGACCGTTGCTCTTCACCCTCTACATGCTACCACTGGGAGATATCATTAGGAAGCATGGCGTTAGTTTTCATTGTTATGCTGACGATACCCAGCTCTATATTTCTTCTTACCAATTCAATAAAAATTGGATGATTAGTAAATTCCTACTACTTAATTATGAAAAAAACAGAGATTAGAATTACTGGACCAAAAACCTCTGCACGTAGTAACCTAGAATACTGTCTAACACTTGATGGCTGCTCTGTCAAGTCCTCGTCGTCAGTGAGGAACCTGGGTGTGCTCTTTGATACCAATCTCTCATTTGAAAGCCACGTTTCTAGCATCTGTAAAACTGCATTCTACCATCTTAAAAATATATCTAAACTACGACATATGCTCTCAATGCAAAATGCAGAACAGTTAGTTATTATTGTAATGCTCTACTGGGTGGTTGCCCTGCTCGCTTAATAAATAAACTGCAGCTGGTCCAAAACGCAGCAGCTCGAGTTCTTACTAGAACCAGGAAGTATGACCATATTAGCCCGGTTCTGTCAACACTGCACTGGCTCCCTATTAAACATCGCATACATTTTAAAATCTTGCTAATTACTTACAAATCACTAAATGGTTTAGCTCCCCAGTACTTGAGCGAGCTCTTAACGCATTATACTCCATCACGTCTATTGCGGTCTCAAAACTCTGGCCAGTTGATAATACCTAGAATATCAAAATCAACTGCAGGCGGTCGATCCTTTTCCTATTTAGCACCTAAACTCTGGAACAGCCTTCCTAGCATTGTTCGGGAAGCAGACACACTCCGTCAGTTTAAATCTAGACTAAAAACACATCTCTTTACTATGGCATACACACATTATCAATTTATATTATTCAAATCAGTTAAATGATTGTTAGGCTGCATTAACTAGGTCAGCCGGAACTGGGAACACTTCCCATAACACCTGATGTACTCGTTACATCATAAGAAGAATGGCATCTACGCTAATGTTAGTCTCTCTGTGCATGCCGTCACCATTCTCACAGATTCACTTTTTTTTAAGTTTACACGAAGATGACAACGTTCTCGTTTCACAACTATTTCAAAACCTGTTTCGGGTTTGTGTTCTCTAGCCGCCGGCACTGTCGCCGTGCGGATGAGCGGCTGGAACGCATTGAGAGGTTTCTATTTTGTTTGACAATGGTGTCGTGTAAGTGACCCAAAGTAAGTAACTAATGATTTTATACAACGGAAATAAATCAATCAAAAACTTACTTTAACTGGACAATAACTTTTTTCTAGAGCTGATCTACAGCCAAAACAATCTCTCTTCCATTAATTTCCCATTATCAGTGTAAAGCTGCTTTGAAACAATCAATATTGTAAAAAGCGCTGTATAAATGAAGATGACTTGACTTGACAACCAGACTTCCAACAAGTCCTCTTTCAGAGAAACAATGCAACAGAGGAAAATGCCCAAAGATGCAAGTGATACCTCCAGATGCGGAGGTATACTGAGAAATCAATACTCTATTTCATAACTAAAGCTGATTGGGCGGCATAGAAGTATATGAACAGAAATACATTGCAGATTACCCATTCAGAATTCTCAGTGTCAATGTTTGGAAGACCAGGGCCTGTCCATTACTCACCTCCACATCTCGGCTACGTGCCACTTCTGTGAAGTTCTCTTGCTGCTCCAAAGTTTTATCCATTTTATCATCAGTCATACAGAAGCAGCGCAATCGAGCCTCAATAGGGTCGTGCGTTTTGGCAAAGATGACGAATTTGGCCATGTAAGGTACACAGATGATCTCACGATACACCTGAGTGGCGAAGTTCACCGACTCCTGCACTTGCCTGCAGTCTATCAGCCAGAATCTGATGAGGAAAATATGGGAGATATTGGTGCTTAACTTTTGTGTGAGCTTCAACCAGGATTCAACCAGCATTTACCCAAAGTATACTACAGTTTTGACGTGAACATTAGCGTATGCGCACAGTTGAACGCATAGTTTCATCCTCGCCCAGTATCTGTGCTATTTCTCTCCGTAAGTTATGAAATAAAAGTGTCTTTGTACTTTTTAAACTAGAGTTGTAGGTATTTCTAAACCCCTCATACAAGCATTCATCAATGAAGGCGTCTGTTGTTGTTGAAAAAACGTTTCGTTGTAGACGAAATTTGATGAAGACTAAAATTTGCATCACATGTACTGTAGCGCACCCAAGTGTACATGTAAAAACAGAAGTATATTTGGGCTTTACAAAGGGAAAATTCATCATTCAAAACATATATTCAGTAATGCTCTTCTGTTGCTTCTAGAGAGTATACCTGGCAGACACATTTGTGGTGAAAGACACACAGTCATTGGTGAATGTTAATGGTGTAGTCCCAGTGATATCCTCCCATTGAGCAGGAGTGGTCCCACCTATACATGGAAGAAACATTTTTGGTTACTACAGCAAATGTCTTTTATTTTGAAAGTTCATGTTCACTTGTCCTTGTCAATTATTTTATCCTAAAAAAGGGCAACACTTTATTTTGAAAATCCCACTTTAGACATTCTACTGACAATAAGTAACTTTGCAACTATGTCATCTTATTCTACTAACACGACCCCCAACCCGAGTTGACATGTAGTTGCAAAGTTACAGTTAGCAGAATGTCTAAACTGGACCATCGAAATATAAAAGTGTAACAAAAAACCATAACACCTTTCAATACACAGGGAAAGAGACAAGGACAGTTTTTAATAGATGTCACTAGAGGAGGGGCTTCAGTTTGCTGAAATAAACCTGACTTTGTGAGGAAACAGCTCAACATTTAATTAGGGGCAGAATACTCATGTCACTCGTGTTACTGTAACCCCTCCAGTTCTACTCGACCCGGGATTAGAACCTGTGTCTCCGGCATGGGAGGCAGGCATGCTAACAAGGACGCTAAAGAATGCAGTCTCTAGCCTCAGTCGCTAGTGCACCTCTTGAGATCAGGGGAATGAGGGTTACACACATAGCTCTTACTAGCTAGCTTCTGTTACACTCACCCCCACTAAACCTCAGTCCCATCCGGGTCACGGCACCAATGTGATCACCCTACTCGACGTGGGACAGCCTCAAGTCACAAGTGCGCCTCTTGAGATCAGGGGAGTGAGGGTTACATGCACAGCTCTTTGCTAGCTAGCTTCTGTTACACTCACCCCCCTAAACCTCACTCCCATCCAGGTCACGGCACCAATGTGATCACCCTACTCGACCCACTCCAAGTGGGACAGCCTCAAGTCACTAGTGCGCCTCTTGAGATCAGGGGAGTGAGGCATACATGCAACCCACTCAGAGCGAGATTAGAACATGCTTCTTCGGCGTGAAAGGCGGGAGCGGAAACAAGGACACTGAAGACCGCAGTCTCTAGCCTCAGTTGCTAGTGCATCTCTTGAGGCCAGATGAGTGAGGTTTACATGCACAGCTCTTTACCACTCACCCCCCTAAACCGCACTCCCATCCGGGTCACGGCACCAAATGTAACCGGTTCTACTTGACCCGCTCTGAGTAGGATTTAAACCGGCATAGGAGGCAGGCACGCTAACAAGGATGCTAAAAACCGCAGTTTCTAGCCTCAGTCGCTAGTGCGCCTCAAGGCCAGGGCAGTGAGGTTTACATGCTCTTACTGGCCTACATTACACAACCTCCTAAACCTCACTCCCATCCGGGTCACGGCACCAATGTGATCACCCTACTCGACCCACTCCAAGTGGGACAGCCTCAAGTCACTAGTGCGCCTCTTGAGATCAGGGGAGTGAGGGTTACATGCACAGCTCTTTGCTAGCTAGCTTCTGTTACACTCACCCCCCTAAACCTCACTCCCATTCGGGTCATGGCACCAAATGTAATCAGTCCTACTCGACTCGCTCCGAACGGGGTTAGAACCTGTGTCTCCGGCATGGAAGGCAGGCGCGCTAAAAAGGACGCTAAAGACCACAGACTCTAGTGCGCCTCTTGAGATCAGGGGAGTGAGGTTTACATGCACAGCTCTTACTAGCTGGTCTCCGTTACATTACACTTCACCTATGAATGGCTTACTTACTGTATAGTTGCCTCCAGGGTTCTGAACCAGTTCAAAGAATGAAAACAAAAAGATAGGCTTATTTCAAATGACCTTTAACTGGTTAATAATGTTATTTTATCATTCTGTGTAGTATTTTATTTTGCCAGTGAACCAATCATGAATTCAAATTCGCCCTATGCAAATGTGACGTTGATTTGCCAACGTGAGTAAAAAACTGAGCTGTCAAGTCATCATAGATAAGTCGCTGGCATTAGCTTTTTGGAGTTTTTCAGAGGATATGTCACCAACCGTTAAAGCATTTAAGTGAAAATGAATGGCAGGTAATATCCAGCGTGGTGTGTGTTTTGAAACTAGATTTGGAAATCCCATGTTTTGCTATCCAGCATCAGGTAATCTATCTTACTTTTGCTGGTTTTTCAAAGCAAAATAGAATTGGATCATGCAGATCCACACTTTTCAGATTACCAAATCCAGATTACCAGTGATTCAAATGGGGTTGCATTTTACAATGTAGGCTACTAGCTACAGTAAGTAAAGAACAACAGGTAGAATGTTAAAAAATAATGTTATTAACTGGTATTTTCTTCTAATTAGCACCATTAATGCATAGCATGCTACCTACAGAACGCAGAATTTTGTTCGTGTGCTTTCTCACCTGTGATGCTGCATAGCAGACGTAATGTCGGCGTATCTCCACCTCCAAAGCCGCCGAGGAGCGAGTCAGCAGAGCTCTTCGGGACAGGGATGGTCATGGTTATGGGTTTATGGAATTTCCTCCTCCGTGGTTCCAGAGTGACTATAGGGCTGAATGTGGCTTTATTACCCCAAATCTTCCTCACTACATCAACACTCATTGGTTGAGCCTGGCCAAATAACATCACAGCGATGTTAGAGCAAATGAATCATTGTCATCGGTTAAAATCTATTTCAATATTGTGACCAGTGCTCGAATTGAGGGGGAGCTGGGGGGATCCGGGACCCCCCATAAGAAGTAAAAAATAGACTTAGGGGGTCCTCTAAATTTCATAAATTACTTATTTACAATAATTCATGCGACTGTGCATTTTTAGGCTGCTCTTCATTTCTCTTTTAAACGCTGCATTTAAAGAGCTCATGACTCTGTTTACTGCTTGCCTGGCATCGCTCCGTGAAGCTAACTTTAACGGAAAAAAATTAATACTCGGGAAGAGAAAGCTTCTTGCTGGCTTTGATGGGCTAATTTTCTTCTAAACTTTCTACTGTATTTATCCACTCCATGACGGGGCTTTTGTATTCCTTATCTAGGCTACATAAATTGCACATATTTAGGCGTACGAAATTTTCATTATTACTATTCTAACACTTTATAAACATTGCAAAGTCATCAAAACAAATTATTTTGTGACCAAAAATGTGAAAAATAAATCTAAAGGATCGTGCATGACATTCTTTTAACTATAAGCAACCCAATTTGTCTAGATCTGTAATATTATTTCCCTTGAGCTCGTCTTAATGTTTTAAATTATACATTTTGTATTTTTATTAGGCATTTTATACTTTGTGCGAGTGCTCGTGGTCTCGCAGGCGTGTGATTTAGTCAGCTTGTGAAATTACTTTTATGCAACAGTTTGCCGGAACAATTATGTAAATAAAAAAAAAATAGCGCTATAGAACGCAGAAAAAACACAGAAAACTCAAAACGGTGTTTACAGAAAGCAACCCCCCCAGCCCTCGATATATGCTAATTACAGAAACTATAAGCTCAATTTATCAACACAAGCACCTATTAAATATATTGCCATAATAGTAGTATTGTGTATATATATATATATATATATATTTGTATGGTCCTCAAATGTGTTATTTCACCAGTATCAGCACTGGGACTTTTCACCGTTTGTATCACTCCACTTGTCTGTGTTTGAGCAACTTGCATCATTAAGCCAGTAGGTGGCGACACGTGACTGTCTTTATAAGTGAGCAATTGAACCAAATATTAGTAAACCTTGATTAGTCCAAAAAGGCAGGAAAGAGATGCTCATATCTGCTTGACAAATAATTTATGCCACTGCCCACTGACATGCTTTTAAAGTTATTGTTATCTGATTTTTTTGGCCTTCAAACTCCTTAAAATGTGTGTAAATCCGGAAAATCAAAATTTTCTCGGGGGTGGGATGCCCCCAAACCCCACTAGCAAGAGTACTTTTGAGCCCAATGTATTTACAAAATCCTACGGATGGCCCTGTTGCAGGATTTACCCCAACACCACCCAAAAATGTTTTTATGGTGGGGACCCCCCATAACAATTGAATTCGAGCACTGATTGTGACTGTTAGCAACAGAATGCCTGTGACAGCCCAAAAGCAGAATTCTACATTCTGCGATTTCCACTGTAAAAATTCAATCAACTAAGCTTGCTACCTGCAGGCCGACACGGATGCGTTTAGTGAGCGCTCCCTCCGGGAAGACGGCCTGTACTTGAGGAACCACTGTGCTGCTCAGAATTCCTCCTTCTGGACCAATGAGATTGCTGTCCTGCTTAATGCGTGACACCACAGCAAAATACTGTGGAAAGTCTCGAGTGATAATGCGACAGATGCGCTTCCTCTCTAACTCTTCTGGTGGGTCCAGCCCTGAAATTTAAGATGGACATACTGTACAGAATCTGCCCATTTCTTATATTTGACCCTGAACCACAAAACCAGTCATAAGGGCAATTTTTTTAAAATTGAGATTTATACATCATTGATGTATGGTTTGTTAGGACAATATTTGGCCGAACTATTTAAAAATCTGGAATCTGAGGGTGCAACAAAATCTAAATATTGAGAAAATCTCCTTTAAAGTTTTCCAAATGAAGTCCTTAGCAATGCATACTACTAATAATAATATTTTTTTTATATATTTACAGTAGGAAATTTACAAAATATCTTCATGGAACATGATCTTAATATCCTAATAGAAGAAAAATAGGCATAAAAGAAAAATTGATAATTTTGCCCCATACAATGCATTGTTGGCTATTGCCACAGATACACCCGTGAGACGCAGGACTGAATTTGGGCTCCAGGGTCACATATTAATTCACAATAGTCAAAACAAATCTCTATCATTTGTATTTGATCATATTCATACGATGATGTGCTTTTCCTCACCCTCGTCCATGCCGTTGAGGATCTGGTTGAGCTCTTCTTCTGTGTACTCACAATGATGCTCTTTCCAGCTCTCTCCCGTCTCACTGCGTAAGATCACCAGCTCCCTCTCCTTCCCTCTCAGAGCCGCAAAGTGAGGGATCTCCACGATCACCGGCCTGACACCCGGCAGGAGTTACAGGAACGTCATTCATACAAATGTCAACATTTCCCCCCTATAATTAGGCTAAAATCAGGCCTTGAGAGGCTTATTGTTTTAATGGAATTAGTGTAATATACAGAAATGGGAATCAGAAATTTCTTATTGTAAGGACTAGCAACAACTGGATACAATAAAGTCTATATCATGTATAAATCAATAATGTGTATTATATTGTTTTATTTCATTGCAATGTTTGAAAAACACAAAAAGAAAGTTTATCAAAAGTAACTGGACTTGGTTTTCAATTACCTTGACATGCCTAGATCTACCAAGTCTTGATACTTTTGAATAAAATTCTATGGGATATACTGTAGTATGGCCTAAATTAATGAAAAATTTCACAAACATACAAAAAAACCCGCCATAATACCAAAAAAACAAAATAATACATGACCACAGAAACTCATGCTGCAACTAAAGTAGCTCAGCAAACGACGAAACAAATAAAAGATAAGACAAGCACAAACAACTGCGTACATACAGTCACCTAAAGGAGCTAAAGGAAACACACATGATTCAGATTCACTTCTGACAAATCACTACAAATACTATGAGGTTTCGGTCATGAACTTCCCAAACCTGTGACATTTTGATGCCAAAGTATAGGAGTATATTTGCAATGTGTTGATTAGCTTCAACAAGTTTGGAAAGAATCATGAGTAATCAAGGCTAAAATGAAAAATAAAAATGACAGTAGGGTGCACCTATGGTATCATTGACCGCTAAACAGAGCCACTTTACAATGAAAGCTGAATACAATCAATGCAACACAATTAAAAGGAAGAAAGTGGGGTGTGGGACGGGCATCCATTGATTGTTTCATGTGTCACTCCTACCCCAGAAATTTTGTCCCCGGTGGGCCCAGTTGCAGAATGCGGCTAACCAAACTCTCGCCCTCATTCAGAGGGGGCGGGGCAGTGGGGAGGTGGAGCTTACTGTCATCCAATAGCAGCAGTGAGAAAAGAGAGCATAGGTGGCATATTGTCCAGTTTGTTTCATTTAGAAGAAATTTTCTTGAAACAAATGTGAAGAAAAAACAACCATGGAAGGGTTAAAATTTAAGTCCCAACGGCAATATAGTGTCGGCCCATGTGTGAATCCACATGTACCGGATGTGGGCGACACTATGTTGCCGTCTGGGGTGGCAAGTAAGAGTGTATTCCCCCTTTAAAAAGATGGATGATTTTCCCTGTTTAGTTTTTTATAAAAAATGGCTCAAATCAATGCAGTTTCAGAGGAAGGGCTTCAGAGGCTCTGCACGATCCCAGACGAGGAATAGGGTCTTATCCAGACAAACCATCGGACATTTTCAAAACAAATAAACTTTTTAACCTAAATTGCTCATCTTGCGCTGCTCTGTGGCGCGTCACGGATTGCGTAATCACGTCGGAAAGGTCACGCTAGACGTAGGTGGAAGTACCGCCCCAAGCGTACGTGTGAGGACTAATACAAACGGCCTTTACCAAAAAACACTCCACCTTCAACTTCAAAATCGTCCGACATCGCTGTTTTACCTTTTTTTGCTAAAGGACGTTTGTATTAGTCTTCACACGAGCGCTTTGTAAACACGGGCGGTACTAATGCCTACGTCTAGAGTGACCTTTCCGACGCGAGCGCAAGATGAGCAATTTAGGTTAAAAAGTATATAAATGTTTATTTTTGTTGAAAATGTCCGATGGTTTGTCTAGATCAGACCCTATTCCTCTGGGATCGTGCAGAGCCTCTGAAGCCCTTCCTCTGAAACTGATTTGGACCTTCAACTGTTGGTTGCCATTGAAGTCCATTATGTGGAGAAAAATCCTGGAATGTTTTCCTCAAAAAACTACATTTCTTTCCGACTGAAGAAAGAAAGACATGAACATCTTGGATGAGATGGAGTAAATTATCAGGAAATGTTCATTTTGAAGTGAACTAATCCTTTAATGAAGAGTATTTTGGTGCTGCTAACCTCATTTCAGTTGAAGTCGGAGCACAATGGTTGGTTGGTCCAATTTTATGACACCAACAATGAACGGCGGTTGACGCTCAATCATGGGATATACATAGTGGAAGTTCCTCAAGTTTGCATTTGGGGGCAAATATTACCAATTCCGGGTTCTTCCTTTTAGCCTGACCTTAGCACCTCCTAACTTCACAAAATACATCGATTCTGCTCTGGATCTGTCTTGACTTTACAACAACGATTGGCTGATTTAGACCAATCAGATGCTTCGATGTCTCAGAATAAAGACCTTATTCCTGGTTACCTTCAGGGGCTAGGTTTGAGAATAAACCTCCAGTGTCCAAACCTAGAAATATATTCTGTGTAACAACTACAATTTTCATTCATTGGCATGTTCATTATGCATGGCTATTCTTTAGTAGCCGTTTATTTTACATCAGTTGTACACTCGCTATTGAGGTGTATTATGGGATTGAACGAGTGCACTCGATAATGTCCACTATGATTTCGGACACCACTACAAACGGCTGTCCACCTCAAATAGTGCACTGTATAAAAGTATAGGGGGTGATTTTGTACACAGCCCTGGACTTGCACTATAAGGACTTTATGTGGATTACCATTCCTCAACTGTTAGTCAGAAAGGGAAAAACATATTAAATTAAGCCAAAGGAACAGGTGGTACAGCCTTGTTAAATACAGCAAAGCAGAAGCAGCGTCAGTCCTTTTGACAGGAGGTGAGTAATAAATGCAGCAAAGAACAACTGTAGACAAATGTGCATTACTCCATTAAAGTAGAGGTAAAAAAGTGTTGGAACGTATTTAACTTATTGTACACCGTGGTGTCCTAACCCTGCTCGAACACACATACCTGCAGTTTTCAAATAATAAAATCCCAGGACTAAACAAACTCATGCCAATGGTTTGCTTACCCAAGGAACTGGGCTCCTGAGGGTCCAACCTCGATCAGCCTGCTAGCGAGACCGTCTCCCTCGACCATGGGGGGCATGGATGCCAGTCGGTGCCTCTTGACCAGTCTACAGGTGACTCGGGTCGGGGCGCTGCACTTCCGCGGTGGAATCAGCAGCCGTAGACCGTTGTGACGACATCCTCGCATGGCACCTCCACGGGCGTCCACCATGAAGCTGACCAAGAAACTGCATTGAGAGGATGCACAATGTTAAAATGCACTTGAAAAAGAGTTCAAATCTTCATATGAAGGAAGAGTTATAATAAACAATGAACCATATGCATGTGATGGAATCGCAACTCACGATATTCCAGTTTCATTGTTTATATGTAGGTATTAGTACGTAACAAGTACAAAAACTTACTCAAACGTACGTTTGTACAATATGGACGTATCGACAACATCAAAATGTCAACATTATTGTGCATTTACAGAATTGTAAAATATTTGTGTTTATAATTATAAATTTGTACAACTGAACGAGGATGATATAGTGACTGACTGCATGTTAACCAACCGTCCAACAAGTCGCTAGATTTGTCGCTAGTTGCTTTTTGAAAATAAGTCAATAAAGGGGAGCAACACTGAACAGACAGATACACGTACTCTAATCACCATCATTTAATTGCAATTTAAATTGTTACTAAAATGTCAAAAAGCAGTATTTAATTCTGTGTTTGGTTTCTTTGAGTTTGCCTCTTTATTATGGTTTCTCATTAGTCGCACCTGTGCCTTGTTTTACCTCTAATAATATGGATTATTTTCATGATCATCATTTTTTTGGTGTATTTTATAGTCATTTTTTTTTGTCATATTACGTGATAAGTAATGGATAAATTATTACAGAAAAGTTATTAATTGTAGGGTTTTAAAGTGTAGTCTTGTTTAACATTTTGTAATAAAGTTCATGTAAAGGAGTCAATACAACTGAAAAAATACTGTAATCTCCATGATCATAAATACATAGTATCAAATGATTAATTCAATATTCATAAGCAGTGTTGGGGGTAACTCATTACAAGTAACTTGAGGTACGTAATCAGATTACTTTTTCAAGTAACTAGTGAAGTAATGCATTACTTTTAAAATTTACAACAAAATATCGGAGTTACTTTTTTAAATAAGCAACGCAAGTTACTTTGTTTCCCCATTTACAGTCGTTGTGTGTGAACATGATGGATATTGTAGTTCTAGATTAAATGTGAGCGTGCATTTACTCATCTCACTTGCACAAAAAAAAAAAAACGATTCAGTATTCCTCAAAATGAATAAAATCTGTGAAATGCAAAATCAGAATACTAGGCAAACCTCCAATAATTAAATATGTTAAATAAGTCAAATATTTGTATGCATTCAATCTCACTTTATTGACCAATGCACTTGCTGCCGACCTTTAATGATTCAGTTAAACCATACGCAAAAATTACTTTAGGTTTTTAGTTTTTATTGGTGAAGTAAATGTTACCTGAGGCTTATTATTTCACTTTTGGTGTGAAAGGGTCTTTTCATTTGCTCAAAAATAGAACTTTTTTGTTATATAAAAAAAACAAAAAAAAACTTTTCTTAAAAAGTAACTAAGTAGCGCAATTAGTTACTTTTTAAGGGAGTAACGCAATATCGCATTACTTTTCAAAGTAACTTTCCCCAACACTGTTCATAAATAAGGATTTATAAATGTCGATGTCAATAAAGTTGTTCATATTTAAATAATTAACATTTTAGATGCTGTCAAAATGTCAGTATTGTATGTCTTGTTGTCTATTGTGTAGATAACTGTATGTGTGGTAGAATTACACATTACGCAAAATACATACGAATACCCATACAATCACATTGGATAATGAAATGCATCAACATTATCAAAACAACATACATCACTGTTTGATTTTCATGCCAACACACACAACACCTGCACAGTCTGGAAATATGATTTAAAGAATACAATCCTGGAGACACAACATGCATGGAAAAAAGTGCCCATGTTCATGTCATTTTAATGTGAATCTAATTTAAATATTGCACAGTAATTACAATACTGAACATTCTTATGCTGGTTACGGTAATGCACATAATTCTCTTTCAGTATTTATAAGGTTCTAGTAAACACACAAATTAACCTGATCATAAATATATACTTGCGTGGTAGTTCGTTTAATTTTCAATTTTCAATTTTGTTATACATTTGTTGTTATATTATATGCTAAGTCTGATCTCACCACCGCTGGGATCATAGTAATGTCTGGATAATGATGATAATAATGATAATAATAGTAATAATAATAATGTTATGATAATGGTGGAATATCAAAACATACTGGATGAGTTTTGTCAGTTACAGAATCCATGATTAAAAAAGAAAAATAAACAACAAATATTGTGTTAGTCTGTGAAATGCAGAACAACATTCAAACTTGCAGTGCCTTTTGATAAAATTATGTTATGAGATTCTACACCTAAATATAAAAATGTTAATGCCATAAGCCTGGTGTATATATATATATATATATATATTAGGGATGCACGATATGAAAAATTTCAAACCGATACCGACAATTAAGTCCTTCTCATGGCCGATACAGATACAGATAGCCAATAAGTTCATATTTTTACATTATAATTTTCATACAATCTGCAGTTTGTGCACCCATCTAAGATGCACTTATGCTCTGGCCTAATATAATGACAAACATCAGTCCTGACTGATGTTTTTATTTTTTGTGTACAGAAAGGGTTTATCTGCACTTAACAACTCATTAACAACACACTTATATTCAAGTATTTCATGCACAACAAAGAAATGCATCTATTCAACCTTTAGTGCATGAGGATGAGGAAGGTATATAGACTTTAAGTCACGTTTTTCAAATACATCATCAATAAAATGCATTGACATTTGTCAACCATGGAAAAAAAGAAAAAGTGCATCCTCAACTAAACTATAAATTCTATTACTTTGTCATTTATGGATTTAGCCTTTTTGCTGTGTCTGGAAAATGTTTTACAATTTTCAAATGCCTGCTAATGGGGACACTGAAGGAATCTCGGATAAATTGAGTGATTTAGCAGCAAGCGTATTTTAGTTATCGGATTTCATTGATTTATCGTAGGAATAAAAATGGCGTCATTTTCACCCACAGCGCCCGGTAATTTATCTTTCAGATAAATATTGTGCATCCCTAATATATATATAGAGAGAATTTGATCATAAATTGTAATATTCCAAGAGGCATAGCAAGAAGACTAAGTGGTTCTTGTGCACAACGAATGGAGCCGAGGAGGTCAGAGGTCAAATGACCCGTCGCTGTAGTCACCTGCTGTTGTCATGGTCATGACATGGAGAACAACGGCTGAAGACCAAAAATACCATCCATCAGAGAGAAAGAGTCAGAAAGAGAGAATCAAGTTTGAAAAACAGAGGAGCATAAAGCAACTTTGCATGGCCGTCATACTGTAGGTTTCTGGTTCTGAATATGTATGGATATTTTCTTAAAAACCTTAGGCAATACCAAGAGCAAACTGTGATTTAAAAGAACGGATGAATCGTTCACAATAAGACCAGAAACATGTGTCAGTGAGTGATTGAGAGAACGCAGTCGTTTTTCATACCCAGAATGAGCAGGACTTGAGGAAAGCGCTATGTTGTCCAAATTTTCCATTTCCCAGCTCAGTCTGTACGAGTCCGGCTCATTTTCTCTAGCAAGAGAAGACACCTGGAGTGGGAAAAGGCATCTCTGTTAAAACTGGGCTATAGCTACTCAGTGTGATACAGACATGAGATACAGAATCTGTAGACAAAAGTATTCATGTATGCGTCCGTCAGAAAGACAATCAAAATGTTCAACTTCACCTGGTTACTGTACATCATATCCTCCATCATCCCATAATGTTTTGCAGGGTAGTAGCTTTGATGAGTGGGTGTGTAGGACCTGTCCAAACTGAAGGAAAACACACCATCATTACTGATGAAAATCCATCCAGAGTTCTCAAAAGTACACTGTATTAGATCCAAAATAGTGGGTCATCATGAAGACGCATTGACACGAGTGCAACGATTCTCACATACCTCTGTAAGCGGCTATATCAGCGTTAGCAGAAAGAAGAATAAGTGGATTACAATTATACATTTAAATGTTTTACAATGTTAAGTGTGAGATACACTAAGGAACTGTAGGTGATCTAAAAACATTGTATGCTTAATGTACCTGTCCGATCGACCTCCTTCTAAACTGAAGCGCAAGTAGTTCATGCCATCCAGGTACTGCCCAGGTAAAGAGTCGTCTCCTAACTCTCTCAGATCCTCTGCTCTCAAATATTCTCCCCCATCACCTGTCATAGAGTCATCACCTGGTGACGACAGAACATGTTAATCACTGGTTCTAAAACATGAGAGACCTTGAGAGAAAACACCGGAGAAGCATCACATAAACGCAAACACACTTTAGAGATCTCCATTTCTTTCCATTTAAACACTTGTTAAGATATCAGCAAAGCCTCTATGATTGAGTCCCACAGCGATCTACTGTACACTGCAGCAGTTCTAGCGCATTAAAGTCGAGGATGAGCTAGCAGCAGGGGCAGCGTCTCTAGCATGTGCTGTAAGCCAAAGAGCTGACAATTAATGCAAGACATACTGTAGACCGACAGTGGCGTTTGGCTTTCAGTTGCATATTGGCTGCCTAGAGTGTGGAACAATGGGACAAAATGTTTAAGTTGAAGTAATTAAGTTAAAAACTAAAATGTAATAAAAAACTATATAGACATATTTTTTAGAACACAAAAAATAACTAAAACTTAAAATGAAAAGAAAGAAAATATACAAATAAAGTATTAACAAAAACTATAGTAGTATATCAACTATACTAAAAATGTTAAATAACACAAATGTCCTTTATGTATTTAATCTCACTTTATTAACCAGTGTCTTTGCTGCTGACCTTCAATGATCCAATTCAACCAGACGAATAAGTAAAAAGGACTTTAGATAAACATCACATTTGTGTTTCATCCTTTAGTTTTTATTGCTGAAAAGTGTTGAACTTTCTTTTTCTGTGATCCAGGTTGTTTGAGCGGCGCCCTCTACTGTACATGCGTGAATTTGCATTTCCTTCATCCTGAGGCTTATTTATTTCACTTCTGGTGTTAAAGGGCCTTTACATTTGACAAAAATAGATTT